>OY992897.1:52186425-52293925 GCA_963921405.1 Cepaea hortensis
AAATCAATATTTTATCTTACCACATAATGAATTGCACTTTCAGAAATGCGCGTCTTACTCTGCTATTGTATTTATTATTTAAACACAGAGCCGCTTATATTCCAATATCTTTTTGTCCCATTTTCCAAATAATAAAAAGGAAGTCTCTATTTTCAAGTCTTCGTCAAAATCCTTCTGTTTGTGGTTATTAATTTCTGAAGAGCTCACTTCAAACGTTTCACAGCCACGGATCTAATTGCCACAATGTGTTCTTACGCGGCCGAAAATAGTACCTTTGTTTGGTTAACATGGAAGAGGTCGTGACCTTTTATGCACAAAGGTCAACATGCTGATAATTAATGTAGGGTTCATTAAAATTTCATCTTGGACAGAAACCATTACATGGCCAGGTAAAAAGCAGAGACGTGTGACCCGCCTTATTGAGTCGCGACCTTTCCGACCGGGCGCTCTTGAGTCTGGGCAGTCAACAATAGATGAACAGTGTCGGAGAGCCAGCCACAATGGCTGGGGTGTGGGCACGAGCAACTTTCACTGGCAAGACTGTCTATAAGAAGCAACGTTTGAACAGGATGACAATGAGACGGTCTGAATGACTCGAAAGCAATGAACCTGGTGTAGTCAATGGTGTGGAGTTGTCTGTTGAAAGTGTTTGTGTCGAGGCGTGTGCTTGAGGTGCTGTCCGTTGTGGTTGCACTGATGATATGACGGTTAGCTGAGTGATGTGTATAGGTGATCTACTGCCCACAGACAACAATGCCACGATCAGACTCATAGCAGCATAAGGTGAAAGATGAGACCACACTGCCAGCACTAGTGTTGGGGAACCTGGGTGGAGCATACACTGGCAGTGTGTGCGCGCTCATGTGCGTGTGTGTGTTTACCTCTCCACCGTAGATTCAGATTGGAAGTGATGACATATGTGTGAGACGCATGGAGATTTGTGTAATCACCAGCCGGTTTCCTCCCTCTACTGGAGCCCGTGGATGCCACCCTGCTGGCCATTCCTGGGCTTCCCCGCTGCTCCGGAAGTTGGCCCACAGACAGGAAGTGCCGTGTGCATGTTGCTCACTGGACGAGACCGGACAACTCACTGCCCAAGCAACGTGGCAGAACAAGGCAACCTACAGTTTCACAACTCTCCGACATACTGGCTAGAGGGTTCGAAATCATACGCTTCTGGCCCAGAGAGACAACAGTGGAAGATAAACTCTATGGACCGCTGAGTGAACTAAAAAAGACTGTTAGATTCATACAAGAGACAACATTGCAGTTATAAACATATTTCAGGCGAACGAAAGAAGAAGCAGAAGACGCTGACAGTTTGGAAGCAGATGTCTTTGCGTTGACTTGAAAGTCGGCCGTTCAGAAAGCAATGGTACAACACAAACCTAACATTGCCTTAAAAATCACATAGTCAATACATGCTGGGGTTGACTGGAAGGTCCGGTGAAGGACATGCAACAAACTCACAACACAGGTATCGTGCTAGCACAGCGGCCAGCACGCCGGGTGGTGGTCTGTTCAAATCCTTCTCGAACTAGGATAGTTTACAACTTAACATGGACTTTCGGGTCGACCCAGCTTAAACGATGTACATGGAGGCGTTGTGGGAAGTAAAGGCGGTGTGTGTGTGTGTGTGTCTGCGTGGATGTATTGTGTGTGTGTGAGTGTGTGTGTGTGTGCTGTAATCACAACATAACAGTTGTAGCTAGTGACACTGGTATATACGCAAAGTGCGCTTACGGAGTTCGTGTACTGAACTGAGAACCAGTGGATGTGACGAAAACAGAAGGAGACCGCAGCGCCAATGATAATGTTTAGCGCTATGACGATGGTCTTTAACTCCAGTTCAACCCATTGTCAAGAAGAGTACGTATGGCTCTCTCCAGGATGTTGTTGGTCTCAATTCCGAATTATTTGTTGTTATTATTTGTGTAGCCTGTTGTGGTTTTCTGAGATCCTGTTCTTTTGTTGACTTTCAATATTTCATGTGTCGGTAACTACTTAGTGATATTGCCTTTTATGATAGTGGGCAGGGGTTCAATCCCTATTAGTGATATGATCTCATCTCTTCCTGATCTGTGCTGTTCTTGGATGGCCAAAGGGTAAAATGCTACCAACGCATTCTTCTGGGAACTGTCTAGGAAAGAAAGACAGCGATGGAGAGAGCCTAATGCTTCATACCACAGGGTTAACATGTGCCTTGTGATCGTCCAATTGTTTATTGTTATTATCAATGCCTACCCCGACTACACAGAATTCTCAATTGTGGAACCCTTTGAAGCCACGAAGACAGTTCCAAAATAAACACACATGTATGTACTTTTTGGGGGCTAATAGAAGAAGAAAAAAATAAATGGATACACGAAGCCGCACTAGATAATATAACAATTGGAAGCTATAAGTTACCGACAGAGATTCAACTACTCCTCGCTTGAAAAACAAGTGTACTTCGACGCTTGACCAACTAGACACTCTTTAAAAAAAGGTTTCTCGATAAGCCAGATCTAACATCCACGTGAACCCACAAGTGTAAAATATTGACAGAATTCATTTATAACCATTGAAGCAGGTCACAGAATGATTTATTACATTGTGTAAACACGTGCGTCTTCTGTCACTGTGGTTTTGTTTGTCTTTAAATGTCCTGACAGAGTTTCATGCGATAGATCTTTGATGTGATAGCGCAATCATATTTTGTGGGCCTGAGAGCAGCGAGGGTCAGGCGTCCAGTCTGTCCCTCATTTTGTGGGCCTGAGAGCAGCGAGGGTCAGGCGTCCAGTCTGTCCCTCATTTTGTGGGCCTGAGAGTAGCGAGGGTCAGACGTCCGGTCTGTCCCTCATTTTGTGGGCCTGAGAGCAGCGAGGATTAGACGTCCGGCCTGTCCCTCATTTTGTGGACCGGAGAGCAGCGAGGGTTAGATGTCCGGTCTGTCCCTCATTTTGTGGGCCTGATAGCAGCGAGGGTTAGATGTCCGGTCTGTCCCTCATTTTGTGGACCGGAGAGCAGCGAGGGTTAGATGTCCGGTCTGTCCCTCATTTTGTGGACCGGAGAGCAGCGAGGGTTAGATGTCCGGTCTGTCCCTCCTTTTGTGGGCCTGATAGCAGCGAGGATTAGATGTCCGGTCTGTCCCTCATTTTGTGGGCCTGATAGCAGCGAGGGTTAGATGTCCGGTCTGTCCCTCATTTTGTGGACCGGAGAGCAGCGAGGGTTAGATGTCCGGTCTGTCCCTCATTTTGTGGACCGGAGAGCAGCGAGGGTTAGATGTCCGGTCTGTCCCTCATTTTGTGGACCGGAGAGCAGCGAGGGTTAGATGTCCGGTCTGTCCCTCATTTTGTGGACCGGAGAGCAGCGAGGGTTAGATGTCCGGTCTGTCCCTCATTTTGTGGGCCTGATAGCAGCGAGGGTTAGATGTCCGGTCTGTCCTCATTTTGCCAAGCGACGAGCCTAGGCGTCGAACCCCTTCCGACAGTGCTGTTGACATTACCAACGAAGTTCGCTGTCAACTTGGCCAGCCCGCCAGCCCATGACTGTAATATGTTACACTTATATTTATATGTGGGCGATGGGCTGACAATGACCAGCCAACAGCCATGGAGGAAACATACCTCACCAAGACCGGACCCTGGCGAGTATGTATATGCTTTGCTCAATCACGACCGTTTGACATCAAAACAAGCCCCCTCACACATGTCTCACATAAGTATCCTCACACATGTCTCACACAAGCCCCATCACACAAATAAAGAACCGGTACAGGCAATGAACAAAACGTTAGTTTCCTGACTTGGAGAGGAGAGTTCTGAACACATCCCTTTGGAGATGGTGCTGTGGACAACTCCCTACACCAGTCCCTCTCCGACAGTTGAACAACTCTCTACACCAACCTCTCTCAGATAGTTGGACAACTCTCTACACCAACCTCTCTCAGATAGTTGGACAACTCTCTACACCAGCCTCTCTCCGACAGTTGGACAACTCTCTAACTAACCTCTCTCAGATAGTTGGACAACTCTCTACACCAACCTCTCTCAGATAGTTGGACAACTCTCTACACCAACCTCTCTCAGATAGTTGGACAACTCTCTACACCAACCTCTCTCAGATAGTTGGACAACTCTCTACACCAACCTCTCTCTGATAGCTGGACAACTCTCTACACCAGCCTCTCTCTGATAGTTGGACAACTCTCTACACCAACCTCTCTCAGATAGTTGGACAACTCTCTACACCAGCCTCTGTCTGATAGCTGGACAACTCTCTACACCAACCTCTCTCCGACAGTTGGACAACTCTCTACACCAGCCTCTCACTGATAGTTCGACAACTCTCTACACCAGCCTCTCTCCGATAGTTGGACAAGTCTCTACACCAGCCTCTCTCTGATAGCTGGACAACTCTCTACACCAGCCTCTCTCCGACAGTTGGACAACCCCAGCCTCTCTCCGACAGTTGGACAACTCCAGCCTCTCTCCGACAGTTGGACAACTCTCTACAACAGCCTCTCTCCGACAGTTGGACAACTCCAGCCTCTCCCCGACAGGTGCCAGCCTGGTCGTCAGCTCATCGGAATCCGCCCTCCAGAGCATCCGCCACTAACCAAACAAGAGGCTGGTTTTGTGACGCAATGGCAGACTATGTTTGTATTTCTAAAACTCACAGTGTCTCAGTGTGTAAAAGTTTTCACTAACAAACAAGCTCCTAACCAAACAACATAGATCAAAGCCAACACAACAGAACGGCAGATACATTGAAATCAATTGATATCAATTAATGGAAATTGCAGCGCCTCATGGCTGTGTATGAGTGCTGTTTTGCAGCCACGACATCAAGGCTGCAATATAGATGTATGAAAGAAGAAATGGATCGAGTAATGCGAGTTAATTATGAAATGAGCAGTAAAATCTGTCGTGAAATGTCTTGCAGAAAACACAATGTTGGAGCTAATCGTACTCCTGCTGGTGTTGCTGTACTGCTTCTACACACGAACACGTGGCTCTGGCAGCGCATTCTATGATGATGCCAGAACAATGGAGATGTGTGCATGAATACCAATATCACAACCTTGCAGCCATCAGTGCCTCGCCACGCACGACGGGACATTACATACACAAGTTCCATGTAATGGCACTGCACGTTATATCACGCTCGAGCGACTCAAGGATAAGCTCCCAGTCTGGGAACTCGGAGTCCTGTTAAATGAACACAAACGGCTGGATATATTGTGCACAGCAATTGTTCACACCATTCAACACCTGGTGTGGTCCACGAGAAAATACCGTGTTTATCTCGTCTACACCCAGACTATATCAAACTGGCGAGCCGCAGTGGCGCAGTGGCTAGACTCGGGCCTGTTGGTCCAGTGATCTTAGGGTCGAATGAGCATCGGGGTGGATGTTTCGCTGATTCAGTGCCAAACAAAAAGTAGATCTGGACCAAACATGGTACACAACCAAACATGGTACACAACCAAACATGGTACACAACCAAACATGGTACACAACCAAACATGGTACACAACCAAACATGGTACACAACCAAACATGGTACACAACCAAACATGGTACACAACCAAACATGGTACACAACCAAACATGGTACACAACCAAACATGGTACACTACCAAACATGGTACACTACCAAACATGGTACACAACCAAACATGGTACACAACCAAACATGGTACACTACCAAACATGGTACACAACCAAACATGGTACACAACCAAACATGGTACACAACCAAACATGGTTCACAACCAAACATGTACTGTAATATAAATATCCGTTCACTGAACATTGAAATTTCGGGGCCGAGTGGTCTCGAAATATGGTGTCCCCCTCGAGTGGTGGAGGTCCCGGGTTCAAGGGCTGGGATATTTTCACGTGGATTTCTAGTAACAAAATTTCCCCTGGTCTCTGGGTAGTGAGACCGGACGCCCGTGTGTATTGTTGCGCACGTAAAATATCCCTTGGCAGTTGGAAATAAAAAAAAGAGTAGCCTAACGGCGCTGCCCAGGCAAAATTTCGAGTTAAAAATCTACCTAAAGTATTTCGGGATCCTCGCCGGTGCTACGGAGTTCGTGCACTGAGATATTTTTCTCCTGGCTCAGGCTTGAGTTAGGAGTAGAACGGAGCACTTATGGGTTACAACCGTGTGCTGTGATATTGATCCGTCGACTAAACTAAACTAAGTTTCGGAAGATACCAAGAAACAAAACAAATAACACAATGTCCCTAGTACGGCGATATATCGTCCTTCTATTCAAATGTGAGGCCACATTTGGCGATATATTATCCTTAGGCAGTGAATTATTTAGATGGATATGTAGTGGCTGGTGGAGCTAGACTGCAGCTGGAGTTAGGACATGTCTGGGCGAGTACAGGCGGCCAGGGCAGTGCTGACCACATCACCCTCTGAGTGGAGATTGGTCTACACAATATGATTCCAGCGCCATACGCCCAGTATGTTGGAAGGCGTGTCAGCAGGGTCCTGTTATAGCAAACTGACAGCGTAGGGTCCTGTTATAGCAAACTGACAGCGTAGGGTCCTGTTATAGCAAACTGACAGGGGTAGGGTCCTGTTATAGCAAACTGACAGCGTAGGGTTCTGTTATAGAAAACTGACAGCGTAGGGTCCTGTTATAGCAAACTGACAGCGTAGGGTCCTGTTATAGCAAACTGACAGCGTAGGGTTCTGTTATAGAAAACTGACAGCGTAGGGTCCTGTTATAGCAAACTGACAGTGTATGGTCCTGTTATAGAAAACTGACAGCGTAGGGTCCTGTTATAGCAAACTGACAGCGTAGGGTCCTGTTATAGCAAACTGACAATGTATGGTCCTGTTATAGCAAACTGACAGTGTATGGTCCTGTTATAGCAAACTGACAGCGTGTGTCAACTAACGTGTTCTCTTGAGCCTACCTCTCTACCACATAAGTCGGTGAAGGACAGGCCGCAGCACTCTAGAATCGATCACTGATAAATACATGGACAATGACTGTCTCACATTCCCTGTCACTCAAGGTCACGTCGGGAAACAGATGAGACCACGGAAGAAACAGATTACAAGCTGTACAGTATCAGTTGTCTATTACAGCCGCATGAACACTGTATCACACACACACACACACACACACACACACACACACACACACACATGCACACACATATGCACACACACAAGCACACACGCACGCGCTCACACGCACGCACGCTCACACACACACACACATGCACACATACACACACAAGAACGCACGCACGCGCGCACGCAAGCACGCTCACGCACACACAGACACACACACACACACACACACACACATGCAAAACACATGTAAACAAAGGTAGAGAGCCGACAAGTAATGCGAGTTAAATATGACACGAAAAGTACAATTTGTGGCGAAATGACACCCCCAGAAACAATGTTGTGCTAGTGGCACTGATGCTCGTGTCGCTGTTGTACACCAGCTACACATCTACAACATGTGATTCTGGTAGCACATTCAATGACCGGACCAGGACTGTGTGAAACAGAAAAAGTGTGAAAACAGAGGATTTTGAACCCTCAATTTCAGATGACTACATCGAGTCACTGAAGGAACAAGTGTATTGCCACAATGATGTCTACACTTAAATGCGACAATGATGTTCACAGTTGACTGCGACAATAATGTCTATTTTTGACTGAGATAATGGTGTCTACATTTGACTGAGACAATGATGCCGACAGTTGACTGCAACAATGATGACTTTACACGACGGCGATAATGATGCATACCCTTGGCTGCAACAATAATGTGTACAATTGACTGCGACAATGATGTATACATTTGACTGCAACAATATGTATACATTTGACTGCAACAAGGATGATGGACAATACACGACGGCGACAACGATGTTTACTCTTGACTGCAACAATGATGTCTACACGTGATTGTGAAAAAAGATGTCTGCATGTGACTGCGACAATGATGTCGACAGTTGATTGCGACAACAGGAGACTGATATTTACACTTGACTGCGACAATTATATCTACACTTGAATGCGACAATTATATCTACACTTGACTGCGGCAGTTAAGTATACATTTGAATGCGATAATGATGTTTAAGTTTTACCGAGATAATGATGTATACATTTAATTGGAGCAAAGATGTTTACATTTGACGGATGTCATATCCAAATCTGACCAGAGCTTTGATGTCTACATTTAACCGAGACAATGATGTATAGATTTGATCAAGACGGTGATGTTTATATATTGGCCGAGACAGACATGTTTACATTTGACAGAGAAAATGATGTCTACAGTTGATCAAGACAATGATGTCTACAGTTGACCAAGACAATGATGTCTACAGTTGATCAAGACAATGATGCTACAGTTGACCAAGACAATGATGCTACAGTTGACCAAGACAATGATGTCTACAGTTGACCAAGACAATGATGTCTACAGTTGATCAAGACAATGATGTCTACAATTGATCAAGACAATGATGCTACAGTTGATCAAGACAATGATGCTACAGTTGACCAAGACAATGATGCTACAGTTGACCAAGACAATGATGTCTACAGTTGATTAAGACAATGATGTCTACAATTGATCAAGACAATGATGCTACAGTTGATCAAGACAATGATGCTACAGTTGACCAAGACAATGATGCTACAGTTGACCAAGACAATGATGTCTACAGTTGACCAAGACAATGATGCTACAGTTGACCAAGACAATGATGCTACAGTTGACCAAGACAATGATGCTACAGTTGACCAAGACAATGATGTCTACAGTTGATCAAGACAATGATGTCTACAATTGATCAAGACAATGATGCTACAGTTGATCAAGACAATGATGCTACAGTTGACCAAGACAATGATGCTACAGTTGACCAAGACAATGATGCTACAGTTGACCAAGACAATGATGTCTACAGTTGACCAAGACAATGATGCTACAGTTGACCAAGACAATGATGCTACAGTTGACCAAGACAATGATGCTACAGTTGACCAAGACAATGATGTCTACAGTTGATCAAGACAATGATGTCTACAATTGATCAAGACAATGATGCTACAGTTGATCAAGACAATGATGCTACAGTTGACCAAGACAATGATGCTACAGTTGATCAAGACAATGATGTCTACAATTGATCAAGACAATGATGCTACAGTTGACCAAGACAATGATGCTACAGTTGATCAAGACAATGATGCTACAGTTGATCAAGACAATAATGTCTACAATTGATCAAGACAATGATGTCTACAATTAATCAAGACAATGATGTCTACAATTGATCAAGACAATGATGTCTACAGTTAACAAAGACAATGATGTTTACAGTTGACAAAGACAATAACATCAGCCCAGAGTCCACATATACGTACAGTTGTAACATATCACAGCCATTGACGGGCACTCGAGCTGGGTGTCGGGTAGACATTGTCACATATAAGTGTAACAATAATGTTTACAGTTGACAGGACAATGATGTCTACAGTTGACCAAGACAATGATGCTACAGTTGACCAAGACAATGATGTCTACAATTAATCAAGACAATGATGTCTACAATTGATCAAGACAATGATGTCTACAGTTAACAAAGACAATGATGTCTACAGTTGATCAAGACAATAATGTCTACAATTGATCAAGACAATGATGTCTACAATTAATCAAGACAATGATGTCTACAGTTGATCAAGACAATGATGTCTACAGTTGACCAAGACAATGATGCTACAGTTGACCAAGACAATGATGCTACAGTTGACCAAGACAATGATGCTACAGTTGACCAAGACAATGATGCTACAGTTGATCAAGACAATAATGTCTACAATTGATCAAGACAATGATGTCTACAATTAATCAAGACAATGATGTCTACAATTGATCAAGACAATGATGTCTACAGTTAACAAAGACAATGATGTTTACAGTTGACAAAGACAATAACATCAGCCCAGAGTCCACATATACGTACAGTTGTAACATATCACAGCCATTGACGGGCACTCGAGCTGGGTGTCGGGTAGACATTGTCACATATAAGTGTAACAATAATGTTTACAGTTGACAGGACAATGATGTCTACAGTTGACCAAGACGATTATGTCTACACTTGACCAAGACAATAATATCTACAGATCACCAAAATAATGATTTCTACAGATGGCCAAGACAATAATGTTTACAGTTGACAGAAGCAATGTCTGTAAATTATTGAGGCAGCAATGTCTGCACATGAATTCGACAATCGCACCTAGAATTGACTGCAGTAAGGACCTATATATCTGAGATTTAAAAAAATAATTCCACAGTTGATTACAGCAAGAGCTTCCACAGCTGACCACTGCAAGTACTTTTAGAGATGACCACTGCAAGCACGTCTACAAATTACCACTGCAAGCACTTCTATAGATGCCCACTGCAAGCACGTTTACAGCTGCCTGTAACATATTTTTCACAGCCATCTATAACATGGCTTTTACAGCTGTCTATAACGTGTCTTCTAAAGCTGTCTATAACATGTCTTCCAAAAGCTGTCTATAACATGTCTTCTATAACATGTCTTCTACGGCTGTCTTTAACATGTCTTTTACGTCTGTCTATAACATGTCTTTTACGGCTGTCTCTAACATGTCTACTACTACAGCTGTCTATAACATGTCTTCTACAGCTGTCTATAACGTGATTGCCACAGCCGTCTATAACATGTCTTCTACAGCTATCTATAACATGTCACTACAGTTGTCTATAATATGTCTTCTACAGCTGTCTTTAACATGTCTACTACTACAGCTGCCTATAACTTAACTTCTACAGCTGTCTATAACATAACTTCTATAGCTGTCTAAAGCATAACTTTTACAGCTGTCTATAACATGGCTTATACAGCTGTCTACAGCATAATTTCTACAGCTGTCTATGACATAACTTCTACATCTGTCTATAACACAACTTCTACAGCTGTCTATAATATGTCATCTATAGATGACTATTACATTACTTCCACCTGTAGTTGTAACATGGTTTCTACAGATGACAATAATAAAGACGTCAAAGACTTATTATAACAAAAACGTCTACAAGTAACTATAACAAAGAATCTTACCACTGATTACAACAAAAACTTCCACAACTAACTATAACAAGGACCTAAACAATTGATTACAAGGACCTATACAACTGATGATGACAGGGACCTCTACAACTGATTATGACAGGGACCTCTACAACTGATTATTACAGGGACCTCTACAACTGATGATGAAAGGGACCTCTACAACTGATTATTACAGGGACCTCTACAACTGATTATTGCAGGGACTTCTACAACTTATTATTACAGGGACCTCTACAACTGATTATTACAGGGACCTCTACAACTGATTATTACAGGGACCTCTACAACTGATTATTACACGGACCTCTACAACTGATTATTACAGGGACCTCTACAACAGATGATGACAGGGACCACTACAACAGATGATGACAGGGACCACTACAACAGATGATGACAGGGACCTCTACAACTGATTATGACAGGGACCTCTACAACTGATGATGATAGGGACCTCTACAACTGATGATGATAGGGACCACTACAACTGATGATGACAGGGACCTCTACAACTGATTATGACAGGGACCACTACAACTGATTATGACAGTGACCTCTACAACTGATTATGACAGGGACCACTACAACTGATTATGACAGTGACCTCTACAACTGATTATGACAGTGACCTCTACAACAGATGATGACAGGGACCACTACAACAGATTATGACAGTGACCTCTACAACTGATTATGACAGTGACCTCTACAACAGATGATGACAGGGACCACTACAACAGATGATGACAGGGACCTCTACAACTGATGATGACAGGGACCACTACAACAGATGATGACAGGGACCACTACAACTGATGATGACAGGGACCACTACAACTGATTATGACAGTGACCTCTACAACAGATGATGACAGGGACCACTACAACAGATGATGACAGGGACCACTACAACTGATGATGACAGTGACCTCTACAACTGATTATGACAGGGACCACTACAACTGATGATGACAGTGACCTCTACAACAGATGATGACAGGGACCACTACAACTGATTATGACAGTGACCACTACAACAGATTATGATAGGGACCACTACAACTGATGATGACAGGGACCTCTACAACAGATGATGACAGGGACCACTACAACAGATGATGACAGGGACCACTACAACTGATTATGACAGGGACCACTACAACTGATTATGACAGTGACCTCTACAACTGATGATGACAGGGACCACTACAACTGATTATGACAGTGACCTCTACAACTGATTATGACAGTGACCTCTACAACAGATGATGACAGGGACCACTACAACTGATTATGACAGTGACCTCTACAACTGATTATGACAGTGACCTCTACAACAGATGATGACAGGGACCACTACAACTGATTATGACAGTGACCTCTACAACTGATTATGACAGTGACCTCTACAACAGATGATGACAGGGACCACTACAACAGATGATGACAGTGACCTCTACAACTGATGATGACAGGGACCACTACAACTGATTATGACAGTGACCTCTACAACAGATGATGACAGGGACCACTACAACAGATGATGACAGGGACCTCTACAACTGATGATGACAGGGACCACTACAACTGATGATGACAGTGACCTCTACAACTGATTATGACAGGGACCACTACAACTGATGATGACAGTGACCTCTACAACAGATGATGACAGGGACCACTACAACTGATTATGACAGTGACCACTACAACAGATTATGATAGGGACGACTACAACTGATGATGACAGGGACCTCTACAACAGATGATGACAGGGACCACTACAACAGATGATGACAGGGACCACTACAACTGATTATGACAGGGACCACTACAACTGATTATGACAGTGACCTCTACAACTGATTATGACAGTGACCTCTACAACAGATGATGACAGGGACCACTACAACTGATTATGACAGTGACCTCTACAACTGATTATGACAGTGACCTCTACAACAGATGATAACAGGGACCACTACAACTGATTATGACAGTGACCTCTACAACTGATTATGACAGTGACCTCTACAACAGATGATGACAGGGACCACTACAACTGATGATGACAAGGAATGCCGCAGCTATCTATTCCATTATCTGTACAGTGAAAGAAGCAAAGTCTATCTCTACAGACGACCTCAACAAGTATGAATACAACGGTGAGATCAATGATATCTATTGTTGTATGTATACAACGGTGAGATCAATGATATCTATTGTTGTATGTATACAACTGTGAGATCAATGATATCTATTGTTGTATGTATACAACGGTGAGATCAATGATATATATTGTTGTATGTATACAACGGTGAGATCAATGATATCTATTGTTGTATGTATACAACCGTGAGATCAAAGATATCTATTGTTGGCTGCTACAGGGTGTTCTACACTCTATATGTTCTACAGATTGTTCTACACTCTATATGTTCTACAGATTGAACATGAACTCGTGTCACGTGATGTTTAATGATGTGTTGTCACTGGACATGAACTCATGTGACGCAATATTTAATGATGTGTTGCCATTGAACATGGCGTGACGCAAAGTTTAATGATGTGTTGCCATTGAACATGAATTCCTGCGATGCAATGTTTAATGATGTGTTGAACATGAGCTCATGTGACGCAATGAAAGCAACAATACGTTCATTGACTTTATCTAGCAATCAAGGCACAATGTTAACGAAGGTACCGATTATATTAAAAATAAATGCATTCTATGCAAAGATCAACCGCTGAATATGAACCAAGTTATTAGCCTACGACAGTGAATGCAGACTGTTGAGGAAGATCCGCAGTCTTTAGTAAGAAAAGAGGCAAGAGTCTTGTCACAAGAATGAAATGAGAATGAGAGAGGAATTGTTCAGACCGTTGCTTAGTGCGGCTGTAACCAACCAGTCGGTTGTTGGGAGAGAGATCTGGTCTCTCTATCTGTTTTTGATTATCTGCGGTGAATTATTGATAATTACAGCAAGAAGACACAATTTTATCCGAGGATACCCCCCTCTCTCGTGCATGACAGTCAAATTATTGCTCGGAGCGTCAGCGCCGTGTTCATCCCGTCTCTCCCCACGGTCACTCAACAAAGTGAGTACAGGCTGGGTGTGTCTTCGTGTCGCTCAGTCCATGAGTGCATGCAGGCAGACGTCTATGTGCGCGTGTTTCGCGCCTTTGTCATTTTATGTGCTGATGTTACTAGAGATAATGAGACAAAGTACGCCCGTAAAGACAACTCAACACGAACATTGGCAACTCAACATGAACATTGGCAACTCAACACGAACATTGACAGCTCAAAAACACGAACATTGATAACTCAACAACACGAAATTGACAACTCAACACGAACATTGAAAACTGTCAGTTTCTAACATACAAATACTAAATGCTGAAGAGAACAGAAATGAAAAAAAAAAATGTCTGAAATTCATGATTGCAAGTAATTGCAATAGCACCTACAATACCCACCAACCACCCTACCCCTACCCAAATGCATATGTATGCTTACAAATCTGAAGATGAGAAGTAATTAATAACTAGACGGGTACGCCCGTGTGTTGCTGGGGCCCATACGGGGATGCAAAGAATAGTAACACTGTTACCTACCATGCATGTCGTAAGAGGCGACTAAGGAGGATATGGTTCCGTCGCCCTGCTACTGAGTGAGTGCGTGGCGCGACACTGTGAGCTGAGAGTTTCGCGTGGAATGCTTTTACATCTGTCGATGGTTGTTTGTAGTGTGAACTGCATGTTCGGAACGATGGCGGCCGGCTGTTGCTGGATTGACTGGTTTGCCTTTTCGGCTCACGGGTGCATTTTTCAGGAGATTACTGGGAGTCACCGCTGGAGCTACGGAGTTCGTGCTTTGTGCGGCGCTTTCGGTGGGTCATCCTGCGGAAAGAGACCAAGCCATATGGGATAAAACCCAGGTCAATGAAGTCTTTCTGGTGACTGCCGTTTCCATCAACGATGAACTGTATTTTTCATGGAGGACTTTTGTGTTGGCATTCTGGCGGCGGCATTATGCACAGTGTACCTGTGCGGGCTGTTGGCTTGCCGATACTCCTGTCTACTCCATTGTTCACATTGGGCAGTGAGGAGCATTTTATGTGATATTCACTGGCACAGGAACGGAGCAATATGGGGACGACCCGTTGCCGTGAAGTTGGAACCACGACTAACTAACTAACTAACTAACTAGACGGGTACACAGGCTGGTTGCGTTGGTTGACAGCTGTGTCCACAGACTGGCTAGTGGGCAGCACAAGGACAGTTTGTCCCAACCCGACGCACCCTTAAACAGTTACAACTGTATGTATGTGTGTGCTAGAAGTCCAATGGAATACAGCAAACTAGCCACGTTTCCAAGAATCTCTTCTCTGCGTTATAGGGTTCACACACGTAAGAGGAGGAACTATCATTCAAGTCAACTGCCGTTTGCTGACGAAAGAAAGTCAACTTTCAATAACACTTCACAATCAGGAATCATTACCGGGGCATGAATTTGATTCGTTATTGGAGTGACCTTGTGACAGGTTGACCTTGGTAGACCACGCGTACCGCCACGGCACATGTGAATGCTGATGAATCACCAGGAATATCGCCATGAGTTTCATTCAGGAAGTGTTCATATGGGAAACAAAAGATGGCGTATTAAAGAGGTTTCATAGCAAACTGTGGAACATATTACATATTGTTGTTTATGTGCTTGTGACCCCAGTATCCGAGAGAAATATGTTTCGAGTAACCGAGTATTAGATGAGCTTTCTCTGTCTGAGCAGACTGGCTCGGTAGTGAGTGGGTAGAGGGTCCAGACGATTCTCCAAGCGTGCCGGGAAAGCCAGGTGGACTTTTAATCAAATTGCCACCGAATAATCAGAATGGGAGCTCTTCTGTGGCTATTGAAGCGGAGGACGGAGCACGTATGGCTGTGTCTCGAGTGCACTGATGTGCAGTGGTGTGTATTGATGTAGATTCTGAAATTCTATAGACTGCCGACCCCTTGTTCGAATCCCATTCCTGACGGGGTGTGTTTCACAGATCCTTGGCGCCCATGTCCACTCAGGCTAAACTGAATGCCAAGACATTTCATGTGTGATATTCAACACGTCAAACATCCAGTGCCGAGCCGTCTAGAAGTATGATATTCAACACGTCAAACAGCCAGTGCCGAGCCGTCTACAAGTATGATATTCAACACGTCAAACAGCCAGTGCCGAGCCGTCTACAAGTATGATATTCAACACGTCAAACAGCCAGTGCCGAGCCGTCTACAAGTATGATATTCAACACGTCAAACAGCCAGTGCCGAGCCGTCTACAAGTATGATATTCAACACGTCAAACAGCCAGTGCCAACCGTCTACAAGTATGATATTCAACACGTCAAACAGCCAGTGCCGAGCCGTCTACAAGTATGATATTCAACACGTCCCCCAGCCAGTGCCGAGCCGTCTAACATTATGAGACTTCCGCCATATACCCAGTAAGCCTCGTGACTTTAAAGGGACTGTTTACTCTATACTGTGAGAACACCAAGATAATGGGCAAAGAAACTGCACACTGGGAGGAAGAAACTTAGATATGTTTGTGAAATTGGGATATTTTGTCAGGTCAGTGTAGGCTCATAACACTATCGGAATAGGCGCTGTTTGGAATGTAGCATGTCTGAACAGACTCTGTTGGCGAATCACGTGTTACAACATGTCAAGTACTTAGAGGATATGCTGTTTGTGGAAAGAAAAGGTATAACAACCGACATTGGGACATAACTGTAATCGCAAATCATAACGTCACCGGAAGTAATCAAAGTTCAGAAAGAGAAAAGCAGAGGTTTATACGATAGTGTGAAGTGAGTGGTGATTTCCTCATTTTGTGTGATTTATTTATATTCAGGTAAGATTATTAGAGCGTTAAGGCGAAGAAGCAAAGCACTGGCAATATCGCTTAGTTGGATTGCTAGCTGTCGCTGTATAGATCCGCATAGTCTATGCGCATGTATTTTCCAAAGCAGCCTGGCAATACGTTAGATAGATACGGCAAATATCCCAGGTTTATTTCTGGAGTAGCTAGCTTGGATCTCTGGATCCAAGTCTACACAGATGGGTCAGCACAAAATGCTGTTCGAAATGGAGGTGCGGGAGTGTACACAGAATACCCAAATAATACTAGAGAGACGGCCAGAGTTTCAACAGGAAAGTACTGCCATAACTATGATGCTGAAATTGAGGCAATCAAGATAGCCACAGAGAAATTACAAAATACCAGCCATGGTACACAATCTGTAGTGATATTGACAGATGCAAAATCCGTAATAGATGCGCTCCTGTCTGGGAAATTGCCAGTTCTGAGGACACTACTTTCTGAACTTAGCAGTCAGCGTAAGATCACCATACAGTGGATACCATCCCACTGTGGAGTCCCCGGAAACGACAGAGCTGATCAGTTGGCTAAGGAAGGAGCAAAAGAAAAACAACATGACACACCACTAAAAGAAAAGAATGATCAAATCAGTCAGAAGGCCACCAAACCATACTCAAGACGACTACCACGTTATGGACAGACCAGAACAGGCCATTCTTCTGCACCTCAGAACAGGACACAATAGATTACGCAACCACATGTATACAAAATTCAAGATTGGTGATTCAGCCATGTGCACATGTGGTTTGGCGTCGCAGACAGCAGAGCACATACTCCAGGATTGCCCAAACTACAAATTATCCAGGCGAACCTTCTGGCCTAGAAAGACAACAGTGGAAGATAAACTCTATGGACCGCTGAGTGAACTAAAAAAGACTGTTAGATTCATACAAGAGACAACATTGTATTTATAAACATATTTCAGGCGAACGAAAGAAGAAGAAGAAGAAGAAGAAGAAGAAGAAGAAGAAGAAGAAGAAGAAGAAGAAGAAGAAGAAGAAGAAGAAGAAGAAGAAGAAGAAGAAGAAGAAGAAGAAGAAGAAGAAGAAGAAGAAGGAGGAGGAGAAGAAGAAGAAGAAGAAGAAGCAGAAGCAGAAGCAGAAGCAGAAGAAGAAGAAGAAGAAGAAGAAGAAGAAGAAGAAGAAGAAGAAGAAGAAGAAGAAGAAGAAGAAGAAGAAGAAGAAGAAGAAGAAGAAGAAGAAGAAGCAGAAGCAGAAGCAGAAGAAGAAGAAGAAGAAGAAGAAGAAGAAGAAGAAGAAGAAGAAGAAGAAGAAGAAGAAGAAGAAGCACTGATTATGATCCCATGTTTCACACGTATAACGTCGACGTGTGCCTCACACTGCCTTCTTTCTGCCCCACGCTTCAACTCAACACAAGCTGATCATTAGCTTACACGTACAACATCGACTTGCGCCTCACACTGCATCCTGCCTACCCCACGCCTCAACCCAACACCAGCTGATTATTTGCTCACACATATAACATCGACTTGTGCCTCACACTGCATCCTGCCTACCCCACGCCTCAACTCAACACCAGCTGATCATTTGCTCACCCGTATAACATCGATTTGTGCCTCACACTGCATCCTGCCTACTCCACGCCTCAACTCAACACCAGCTGATTATTTGCTCACACATATAACATCGACTTGTGCCTCACACTGCATCCTGCCTACTCCACGCCTCAACTCAACACCAGCTGATTATTTGCTCACACATATAACATCGACTTGTGCCTCACACTGCATCCTGCCTACTCCACGCCTCAACTCAACACCAGCTGATTATTTGCTCACACATATAACATCGACTTGTGCCTCACACTGCATCCTGCCTACTCCACGCCTCAACTCAACACCAGCTGATTATTTGCTCATACATATAACATCGACTTGTGCCTCACACTGCATCCTGCCTACCCCACGCCTCAACTCAACACCAGCTGATTATTTGCTCACACATATAACATCGACTTGTGCCTCACACTGCATCCAGCCTACCCCACGCCTCAATTCAACATAAACTGTTCATTAGCTCACACAGGCATGGATATGCACGCAAGGGTAAATAATTGTGAACATACCGGGTTTATGTGTTCTGGTTGTCTATGCTATATTAGGCGCACAAGGCACATCGTGCCTAGCTGTTTGTCTGAACTGAGTAGTTGTACCATTAAGCGATAGTGGTGTGACGGTTTGGACCTTACGTTGACAATGGCCTCAGCGCGGTCAGACGAGATTCCGATACCATTGGCTATGGGAGGGAAAGAATGGCCATATATCCCTCAGTGCACTCCGGCCTAAACAGTGTGAATGTCCCCCACTTCATATCCCCACAGCAGGTCGCTGATCAGGGAATCCTACCAACAAATAGCATTGACATGTAGACTGTGCACGGGTTATGTGTACATATGACTACTCTCCGCGCACACAACTCACCGTGATGGATCTAGAACACGTCGTATCACAATTGCCAGTTATCAACATCAGCGCTACTGGCAGCGCTTGAACTCTGCAACACGTCTCAAGTGTTGAGTGTAAACAATCGCAAACAGAGAACACTCTGCTCTTGTACGTCTTCGCGGCCGCGGCCTGTACACACGTCTGCTTACATTGCCAGCTTGGAGGGGCTTTGGTGTGAACGTCCGTGTTTACGGGCCAACTCTGGGTCCTTGTCTTCTCGAATAATTATTTCCATTTCGCCTGCATTCTCGGCTTTTATCTTCCCTTTGAAGGTTTGTTCTGCCAATTAACAGTTTAAAATATCAGGTGCGTTGAAAGTGGATGGTTTAAACGGTTTGATTGGTCATTTCAAGCGTTTCTGAACACGTTTGGCGCTAAATCTCCTTCTAGCACGCATACCTGAACTACAGCTCACACACTCTTTGTCTTACCGTCTCTCTATCTATCTCTCTTTCTTCTGCCTGCCTGCCAACCTGTCTGTCTGTCTGTCTGTCTGTCTGTCTGTAGCACGCCTATAGAAAGTGTAACCGAGCACAAGGTACTGGGTCTTATCATAGATCAAAATCTAACCTTTAACTCACATGTTCATGCTCTAGTTAAATAAATAGCCAAAAAAAGTTTACCAACTTGCCAAAATTAAAAATTTCCTCGACGAAAACTCAAGAAAGATATTCTATACTTCCCACATACAAACACATATTGATTATTGCTCCACAATCTGGGATGGATGCTCCAAATCAATAACAAAACGCCTATATTCACTCCAGAAAAGGGCAGTGCGTTTAATCAATGGTGACAAGCTTACAGGCAATTCTAACCTACATTAACGTCTTCAGTTACTGCCTCTCCACAAACGCCTACTTTTTAATAAGGCTAAATTAATTCACAAAATCCTATTTCAAAATGCTCCAAGCTACCTTTTGCTATTGTTTAAATATAACGCAAGACATAGCGAACGAATAAATATACTTCATGTTCCTAAATCTAGGATAGACTTATATAAAACAAGTTTAGCATACTCTGCCACTCAGTTGTGGAACAATCTTCCACAAGAAATCAAAGACACCACCAATCATTATACATACAGTCGCAACCTGTTTGAACACTTCCTCAGGGCAGACTACATTTCCCCATTAAAAAACAACAACAAAACAACAACACCAAAGACATTAGTAGTATTGGTAAATTATCTCGAACGACAACTAGCCAAAAAAACATTCCCATATGTATGGCACGTTATGCCTTCCTTGGGTATTTATAATACCCATGTTAAACATTGCCTCAGTGAGTATGTATTATTGATTATTTTTCATGCGTTTTAATGCTTATTGTTCTTTTGTTGTCAAAGATTTGGTTCATAAGAGATGTTGAATGAAAGAATGTATGAGAGGAAATAGAAAAGAAGGGCAGAATGTCAGACGGGCCTGCGTGCCCAATTCTAAACCCTTTGAAAATAAAGATTTTCGTTCGTTCGTTCGTTCGTTCGTTCGTTCGTTCTGTCTGTCTGTCGGTCGGTCGGTCGGTCGGTCGGTCGGTCGGTCCGTCCGTCCGTCCGTCCGTCTGTCTGTCTGTCTGTCTGTCTGTCTGTCTGTCTGTCTGTCTGTCTGTCTGTCTGTCTGTCTGTCTGTCTGTCTGTCTGTCTGTCTGTCTGTCTGTCTGTCTGTCTGTCTGTCTGTCTGTCTGTCTGTCTGTCGGTTGGTTGAATGTTTGATTGGTTGGTGAATCCCATGTAAAACTGAGTTATAACTCTTAACTCAGATGCATTGACGAACTGGGCCCTAAAAATCCTTGCATCAGTCATGAGTGAGATTGGTTTTGTGTGTTTTATTTTATTGGATTTGTGTGTTTTATTTCACTGCGGGTTAATACAAAGACACGTAGCACAAACAGCGGGAGAGTTAATCGCTTCTCCCAAAACTCACATTCATAAAGTCTAACTTCTGAGTTTTTCCCATTCTCATGCCAATCATTTTCTCTTGTCGATCATATGCTCACAGACGGTGTAAATACACATGTCTTTCCCTCTAATAACTGTGCTTATAACTGTTTATATGTTGTCTCCGTGCAGTAATCGCGGCATTATTATTCATTGTCAGGTATACGTCATGTTTGATGAGCTCGGCTGGACGAGAGTTAGACGTCGGCGTTCGTCGTCCGCCAACAGAGGGACAGACTGGCCACCTAGTCCTCCACTCACCCAGGCCTAGGACATGTGATGGGGCTGTGACATCACATCACCCAGGCCTAGGACATGTGATGGGGCTGTCACATCACATCACCCAGGCCTAGGACATGTGATGGGGCTGTCACATCACATCACCCAGGCCTAGGACATGTGATGGGGTTGTCACATCACATCACCCAGGCCTAGGACATGTGATGGGGCTGTGACATCACATCACCCAGGCCTAGGACATGTGATGGGGCTGTGACATCACATCACCCAGGCTTAGGACATGTGATGGGGCTGTCACGTCACATCACCCAGGCCTAGGACATGTGATGGGGCTGTCACATCACAGACTGGCTACCTAGTCCTCCACTCACCCAGGCCTAGGACATGTGATGGGGCTTTCACATCACATCACCCAGGCCTAGGACATGTGATGGGGCTTTCACATCACATCACCCAGGCCTAGGACATGTGATGGGGCTTTCACATCACATCACCCAGGCCTAGGACATGTGATGGGGCTTTCACATCACATCACCCAGGCCTAGGACATGTGATGGGGCTTTCACATCACATCACCCAGGCCTAGGACATGTGATGGGGCTTTCACATCACATCACCCAGGCCTAGGACATGTGATGGGGCTTTCACATCACATCACCCAGGCCTAGGACATGTGATGGGGCTTTCACATCACATCACCCAGGCCTAGGACATGTGATGGGGCTTTCACATCATATCACCCAGGCCTAGAACATGTGATGGGGCTTTCACATCACAGACTGGCTACCTAGTCCTCCACTCACCCAGGCCTAGGACATGTGATGGGGCTGTCACATCACAGACGCATAGCAGACCCCCGCTTCCAGATATGTTGGAGTTAATAACTGATGCTTGCAGGGAGATAGATGGGCTATGTGCTGCAGGCAGAATACAGAGGGAGAGAGGGAGGGGAGGGAGAGATACAGACAGAGACAGAGAGCGCCGGGGAAGGAGGGAGAGAGATGGGGATGGTGTGGGAGAGCAGGGAAGGTATTGAGTGATAGTGTTAGAGGGTGAACCTAAATAACCCACGCCGTCTACCAGGACAACGAATCGTGTGATGGGAACAATGACAATATTATGTATTATGCGAGAGAAGAACTCTATGAACTTTATAATGTAAGGACTGTCCTACCAAATCATAGCTAGCCTGAACTTGACTGCCTGTCAATGAGTGAGTAATCGACACGTATTTACAAAGTGGTAGCAAAGTTATGAAAATCGTAAACTGATTAGAGAAATTAGACGAAGACAGTCAAAATTTTTTGGACATGTTATGAGAAGAAATGGATTGGAGAACTTATTGACAACTGGCAAGATCGAGGGGAACAGACCAAGAGGAAGACCGAGAGGAAAATACTTGGATGGCTTGGCCACATGGCATGGACGAGACAGGAACACTGAGCTAATCCGCGACTCTGGTGATCGAGTGAAATGGCGAGTCATGACCGCCCACGCTTTCCGGCATGGCACATGATTGATTGATTGATTGAGCAAAGTTATAACGCGCTATATTGTTTCTACCATCGCTGTGTGGTCGAGTCGCGTCCTAACGACAATGCAAGCAGTACACCCCCTCCCCTCTAATACCAGTTATACCTATTGTTATTATCTTTGGATGCACACAACAACGCAAGGAGAGACTTAGGCAAAGGTTCGTTGCAGAGGGTGAACCTAAATCTATATATCTAACGGCCAAACCACCTGTTTTCTGACCACCACCAATTCTAGTAATCGAGTTAATATTCACAGGAATGACAGACAATATCTATAATACTTGCAGTTGTCTATAATGAAATATATTTCCAGTTGTCTATAATGACAGATATATCAAGTTGTCTATAATGACATATATCTAAAGTTGTCTATAATTAAATATGCCTCCAGTTGTCTATAATGACATATATCTCCAGTTGTCTATAATGACATATATCTCCAGCTGTCTATAATGACATATATCTCCAGCTGTCTATAATGAAATATATTTCCAGTTGTCTATAATGACAGATATCTCCAGTTGTCTATAATGACATACATCTCCAGTTGTCTATAATGACATACATCTCCAGTTGTCTATAATGACATACATCTCCAGTTGTCTATAATGACATACATCTCCAGTTGTCTATAATGACATACATCTCCAGTTGTCTATAATGACAGATATATCAAGTTGTCTATAATGACATATATCTAAAGTTGTCTATAATTAAATATGCCTCCAGTTGTCTATAATGACATATATCTCCAGTTGTCTATAATGACATATATCTCCAGCTGTCTATAATGACATATATCTCCAGCTGTCTATAATGAAATATATTTCCAGTTGTCTATAATGACAGATATCTCCAGTTGTCTATAATGCCATATATTTCCAGTTGTCTATAATGACAGATATCTCCAGTTGTCTATAATGACATACATCTCCAGTTGTCTATAATGACATACATCTCCAGTTGTCTATAATGACATACATCTCCAGTTGTCTATAATGACATACATCTCCAGTTGTCTATAATGACAGATATATCAAGTTGTCTATAATGACATATATCTAAAGTTGTCTATAATTAAATATGCCTCCAGTTGTCTATAATGACATATATCTCCAGTTGTCTATAATGACATATATCTCCAGCTGTCTATAATGACAGATATCTCCAGTTGTCTATAATGACATATACTTCCAGTTATCTATAATGACATATAGTTTCAGTTGTCTATAATGACACATATTCCCAGTTGACTATCTTAACACACATCTCCAGTTGTCTATATTGACATTTATCCCCAGTTGTCTATATTAACATATATACCCAGTTGTCTATAATAACAGATATCTCCAGTTGTCTATAATGACAGATTTCTCAAGTTGTCTATAATGACATATATCTCCAGTTGTCTATAATTACATATATCTCCAGTTATCTATAATTACATATGTCTCCAGTTATCTATAATAACATATAGTTCCAGTTGTCTATTGTGACATATATTTTAAGTTGTCTATATAGACATATATATCCAGTTGTTTATATAGACTGATATCTCCAGTTATCTATAATGACATATAGTTCCAGTTGCCTATAATGACATATATTTCCATTTGTCTATATTGACATATATCTCCAGTTGTCTATTATAACAGATATCTGAAGTTGTCTATTTTGACAGATATCTCCAGTTGTCAATAATGACAGATTTCTCCACTTGTCCTATAATGACATTTATCTCCAGTTGTCTATATTGATTGACATATATCTCCATTTGTCTATAATGACAGATAACATTATTATGTAGTCAGTGTTCACGTATCCACCCCACGTGACGTGTACTATAACGACAATACATCCACTGAATGTTGCCTTGTAGCAGCCAGTTTCGCTGCCACCGGCAACCTCTGTGTGTTGGTCATTGTTATTTCAATGTCCCGCCCGCACCGGAGACTGGCATCACTGGGTCACAGGAAGAGCTAGTAGCTTAATCGGAATATGTCGCATAAAGTGGGTTCATTTCTCATAATATGGAAAACGTGAAATTGACTTCGATACAAAAATATTTCAGGCCCGTTGTAGTGGGTGAATGTGTCAAATGTCCCTCGTCTCTCCACACATGTCTTACCTTTATGCTTGTCCCTGAAGTGGGACAGGTATGCAGAATCATCAGGATAGAAATAGCGCATGGCCGAATCGTATGGATGTGACACCACTGAAACAAGATAGTTTCACATTATGATCAAGTGACTTTGTTTTCAACAGACTGTGGAAGAAAAACAATGAAAGTAAATAACACTGACTGTGCTACTGCAGCTCTGCCAGCTACAATGTGTCCCGCCACACCCCCCCCCCCCCCGCGGAGTGATTCTACCATCGTAGTGGCGTTGGGGAGGAGCCAGAGCTGTTGTAGGAGGCCAGTGTCAAGAATAAAATACAGGTGACAGGTCACTTTACAAAGGTGTTCCTCTGTTTAACTGACCTCAATGCATAATATGATAATATGATTAACTGAACTCTGAACATGTCCTAAGGTGCTCCAGTGTTATCCAGAATAAATTCAACTAGGCTGACCACATACTGTGCCCGCTCCTTGTTGAGTGGCATGACTCCTCTGGCTACTCTGCTCTAGCCACTCCGATATTCACGGTGAATATTGACATTCTATGGTGGTTATTTATTCGGCTGCATGTCCTCGTGAGCGCCCCGATTAAGTGGCAGTTTAACACGTAGCTAACACATTTCTGGCCAGCATTTGTGCATAAACGATGATGGATTCCATTACTATCTTCTTCTTTGTCTGCTTGTATTCTCCAATAGAGCATAGTCATTCAACCTACTCACATCAAGCTCTCTTATCAGTTTCTAATTCACTTCTCCGTGTATTCTTATCTCTTCCTATGTTTCTCTTGTCCTGTGAATTATTCGATTAGTATAGTTGTTATTATTTATATAATATATTATTTCCATGATTATCTAAAATATTACAATATGAACATTTACTATCTACACCATCGAAAGGACAATTCTTCACCAAGTGGATAGTTTTAAATATCTAGGGACATGTATAACATCAGATGGAAGATGCACAACAGAGATCAAAAGCAGAATAGGGCAAGCAAAGGCTGCATTTAAGAAAATGAAGAATATCTTTTGCAATAAGTCACTATCATTGAATGTAAGAATGAGAGTGCCAAAGAGCTATATAGAACCTATTTTGCTGTATGACTGTGAATCTTGGAATATAAATGAACAAATTAGGAAGAGAAATGACAGATCAGAAGACGAGATCGAAAATAGATGCAATAAGGCAAATCAACTCATTGGACAAATGGCACCAATACTAAAGAACAAACATGTATCAATAACTACCAAGAAAGCACTTTACAACACAGTCTTCCTACCAACTCTATGCTACCAATGCCAAACCTGTACAATGACAGAAAAAGATTGTTCCGTCGCCCTGTTACTGAGTGAGTGCGTGGCGCGACACTGTGAGCTGTGAGTTTCGTGTGAAATGCTTTTGAATCTGCCCGAGGTTTTTTTGGAACGTGACTGCATGTTCGGTGCGATGGTAGATGGCTATGTCCCAGAATTGACCGATTTTTGCCTTATGCAGAAATGCGTGGCTGCTGGGCTTCTGGTTGACTGCCACTGCCATCGACGATGAACTGTATTTTCGTGGACTGTGTGGGTGAACATCTAGGAAACATCCAGATGGGAAAATGACTGGCGATTCCGTCAGAAATGAACTGGGTGTTTCGTTGGGGACTATTGTGTTGACATTCTGGCAGCGGCATTATGCACAGTGGATCTGTGCAGGCTGTTGTTTGTCGAGACTCCTGTCTTTTCCACTTTTCACATTGGGCAGTGGGGAGCGTTTTGTGCGATATTCACTGGCACAGGAACGGAGCATAATGGGGACGACCCGTTGCTGTGAGGTTGGAACTACGACTAACTAACTAACTAACTAACTAATGACAGAAAAAGAGAAAAGAAAAATCACAACAACAGAAATGAGGTTTCTGAGAAGAATACTCAACGTATCTAGAAGAGATAAGATCAAAAATTAAGAAATCAGGATTAAAGTGGGGGTTAAAGCAGCACTAGATTTTATTAGAAAGCAGCAAGTCAAATGGTTTGGCCATGCAAGTAGGTTACCAGTCAACAGCATACCACAACAAGCAATGATGTACAGACCAGATGGAAACAGAGAAAGAGGCCGACCACGTAAACGTTGGACGGAGGGAATAGCAGAGTCCATGGGAATATCGATATATGAAGCCCATAATCGGGCACTCTCACGATGTTTATACTTCACGTCGACACCGCAAGGTACAAGTGGAATATGAGATGAGATGAGGAAGAGTTTGGAAGCAACAGAGATGTGGTTCCTTAGACGAATGTTGCGAATTCCTTGGACTGCCAAAGTAACTAACAACGAATGCCTGAAAGAGGATAACTTAACTAGAACATATACAACAATAAGACAGAGACAAACATCTTTTTTTTTTTGGTCATGCGATGAGAAGAGAGATGCTGGAGAACATCGTGACAACTGGAAAGATCGAAGGGAAGAGAGGCAGAGGCAGACCATGAGAAATGAGGCTGGATGGATTCGACTGTGATATGGAGGAATATCAACGGCAGAGTTGATCCAGAAAACCAAAGACCGAGATCTGTGGAGAGTCATGAACGCCTACGCCAGTCAGCACGGCACTTGATGATGACTATCTACATAAAGTGCCTGGTCCAGAGCAGACATGGTCGTTGATAACCGATATTTGCCCCAAGCCATGTAGAGCTGTGGGCAACTGTATCAGCTACTGGCACTAAAGTCTGCGCGAGCCTACATTTGACCATCGTGTGCATGTGTCCACCAGCTCGTTCTCTGGGTCAGGATTTGTGTATGAAGAACTGAACATGTGAACGCCAGTGCGTGCTATTGAATGCTGGATACACTAGTGATCACGCTGTGAATGTATACCTCACATTGTGAATGTATGACTCACGTTGTGAATGTATATCACACGCTGTGTATGTATATCTCACGCTGTTTCTATGGCCGGATTCGTTCCCAGCAATTGATATTTCTGTGTATGACGTATAACACAATGGGACCAACAACTCAAGTCCCGAGCTGACAATGTTCGTGATACACCGCATCAAGCACGATCAGCCAGTTGTATTTGCTAATAACCTGTGCTTGATTACATCAATTTCTGAGACCTATGGTGCCAGTTAAGTCTTCGAGCCAATTCTCGTAGGCTCAGGTGAATGATGCGCCTGGCTAATGAAGACGCCATTTAGGGATGTCTAGTTGGTCTTATGTGGAAGAACACTGGTTGCTTCAGCGAGGAGCTGTCATCATTTGGAGGCGACAGGTTCGGTTTCCGGGGTGGCAGCTTTCAATTGTTATACTGTCTAGTGTTTCTTCTGTTCTCTGTTTATTCCCTCCGCTTATCGTGTAAGTGCCGATCAGTTCGAATAAATTAATGTTCTATCCAGTCTTGTCTGTTATTTGATGTTATTCAAGCGAATGTTTCTAGCTTGCTACCCAGCTGTTCAAGTTAGCCATATAAAGTAATGTACGTGTATTGATCACACTAAATACTCTTGCATGATAGTGGCCAATATACCGGGTGTTGGTATGTAGAACACATTTTAAACATGAAGTACATGACGTCACTCACAAATTTGCTAAAAATTCATCAAATTAATTACAATAGTCACTGCTATGGTCTAACGCTGTTTTGGGGAAGCTGGAAAGTACCAATGAAATATTCATTATAACCTTCTGCAACGTGTCTGTTCTTATTTCTTGCAACGTGTCTGTCGTTATTTCTTGAATTGTAATTCTGATTGCTGCTCTCGGTATTCAATTGTGTGTACATTATTTTTGTAAACATTTTCTTTCAGAAACCCCATAGATAATAATCTAATAGAGTTAGATCTGGAGAACGAGCAGGCCAAATTCGACGTGAAATTATGCGATTTGCGAAAATTTCTTCTAAAAACTGCAGTGATGCTCTAGCTGTGTGTGCAGTTGCACCGTTTTGCTGGAACCGCGCTTCTTCAATTCCATGTTAATTCAGCTGTTCTAATAAGGTTCCAGAATGTCTGTACGTTACGATCGGCATTTTTAGTGACGTTTAAGAAAATTAGTCCTATGAAACGTTTTTTTGTACTGATGGCCCACTCCAATTTTCTCATCATGTAGAGGCGCTTCATGAAATACACTGAGATTAAAAGTACTCCAAATTACGATTATTTTGGCTATTAACGTATCCAGATAGATGGAACCTTGCCCCGTCAGAGAGGACTGTTACATAGGGAATAGACTAGTCTTCTTTAGCTAAAAATGCTTGAAACTAAGTGGAATAGTTGACTATAGATTGATTGCTAATCACACACTTTTAGTTCAGACACAACATAAATCCTGTAAGGATGAAAATATGCTTAAGAATTGTGTACTCTGTGCTCACTGATACTTCCACTTGTTGTGACATTTTCCTTAAGGACTTACTTCGACTTTTCAGGATTCTGTCTTGAATATTTGAATATTTTTCTTCAGACACAGCAGGTCTACAAGATCGCTGAGCATCTTCCACATTTCCCATAGCACTTCCCATAGAAACTTATTCAACAAATTTCTAACAGTAATGCGATGAGGAGGTTGTTTAGTAGGAAATCTTGTTTTATCTTATCTCTTTGAACAACCATCCGTGTGTATCGACCGCCATTTCGAAACACTTGTTCACCCCCCCCCCCGCCCCTTTCCCCAAAATAGTTGTATCTTCCGCTGATAACACCATTTTGTTTGGAGTGCAAAGAATTACTCCAGCAAACGACAGCCATTCGCTGCATACTGCTTCACGATGGACTGTGGAGCATATTTTTTTATGACGTCATGTACTTCATTTTCCAAATGTGTTCTACATACAAAGTCTAGTGAGACTTTGCAAACACCCGGTATAATGATGATAAATATGTAGATGATTTTTCAGTTTGTTTGTCCTACAATACTTGTTTAGACTCATCTACGTTGTCTTGTAACTGCTTTAACGTTTAAATTCGAAAAGAAAATTCTGAGAAAAGTGCAAAGAATATTACAGACATACAGACAGAAAAACAATTGAGACACTATCTGGAGAAGCAAATGAAAAGCGCAACGTTGATTGCAGGCATTTGATGTTGTTGCGGTTGTTTAGGCATGTTGCGGTCAGAGTTAGGCTGGAAGCTGTAGTGAAAACTGGCAAATTGCTGGGGGAACGGAACAAACTGACGGCAAGAGAATAAATACCTAGATACATGGTTTTGCCACATCTAATAATCTGGGCAAAAGTGTTTGTACAAAGAGAAATATAAGGTGCAGTGATCAACACTTACCCTGGTGTGGACTGTGTTGATTGGAGAGATCAGGCCTGGTCAAGGTCGAGCACGTGCCGGAGGTTTCTGCGATTGTGTGCATGTACATTAGTTACAATGGATGGATGTATGGGTGGATGGATGGATGGATGGATGGATGGATGGATGGATGGATGGATGGATGGATGGATGGATGGATGGTATATGCATGGTTGGATGGTAGACGAACAGATGAATGGAAGGACGGATGAATGAATTGTTCGATTAATGGGTTGATGGATGGATAAATCGATCGATCTGTCGATCAATGGATGGATGAATGGTTGAATGGTAGATGGTTGGATGGTTGGTTGGATGGTAGTAGGGTGAATAGTTGGTAGATGGACGGATGGATAGAAGGATGGGTGAATGAATCGTTCGATTAATGGTTGGATGGATAAATAAATCGATCGACCTATCGGTCAATGGATGGATGGATGGATGGATGGATGGATGGGGGTACAGCCGAATCTTCGGCCTGCATACATGGTGAGCCTATGCGTAGCATGAAGCAGGCTCTGTATAGAACATGGCTGGCACCAGGACCCGCCTGCAAGCCTCTCCATCTCATGTCATGTCTCCTGGCACATCGTCCACGTGACCCAGGTGTCTCCATCTCATGTCATGTCTCCTGCCACATCGTCCACGTGACCCAGGTGTCTCCATCTCATGTCATGTCTCCTGCCACATCGTCCACGTGACCCAGGTGTCTCCATCTCATGTCATGTCTCCTGACACATCGTCCACGAGACCCAGGTGTCTCCAGGTGTCTGCAGTGTCCTGTGTCCATTTGCGTACTGCTCGACTTCTACCATGTAAGTGTTACCCCTCCTCCATAACCCTCACGCACGCTGCTCCCCCCCTCCACCCCCCACCCCCGCTCCCAAGACCACTGTGACGGTTAATATGCTCAAAGTATTTCGATGTTCACATCTGGGATTATATCAACATCTTTCTTCTTGGTAGTCCACGAAATGCCAAGAACATTTCCCTAACTGATTCAGTGCTAAAATAAAAAAAAATAAAAAATAGGTTTGGACCATACGTGGCACAGTCATGTGAATAAGTATTATAATGTAAATGTTCGTTCACTGTGCATTGAAACTGGAGCAGTTACACTAAACAAAATAAATAAATAACACGACGACCTTAGTATGGCGATATATCGTCCTTCTGTCCAAATAGGGGGTCACATTTGGTGATATATTATCCCTTGGCACTGAATCAGCTAACATGTCGGCTCACAAGCGTCAATGTTCCTCTGTAATGACTGCCATGTGGTCCGTGGTTCACAGATGTCAATGTTCCTCTGTAATGACTGCCATGTGGTCCGTGGCTCACAGATGTCAATGTTCCTCTGTAATGACTGCCATGTAGTCCGTGGCTCACAGATGTCAATGTTCCTCTGTAATGACTGCCATGTAGTCCGTGGCTCACAGATGTCAATGTTCCTCTGTAATGACTGCCATGTGGTCCGTGGCTCACAGATGTCAATGTTCCTCTGTAATGACTGCCATGTAGTCCGTGGCTCACAGATGTCAATGTTCCTCTGTAATGACTGCCATGTAGTCCGTGGCTCACAGATGTCAATGTTCCTCTATAATGACTGCCATGTGGTCCGTGGCTCACACTCCTATGTTGTCGGGGGAGGGAGGGGGGGGGGACGCTGTCAACACTGTGACTGTATGATATGTGCTGGGGTTGTGTCATATGTCCTTGATGCTATGTTACTTGTGTATCACCAAGGACAGTCTGCGTTTGATTCCTTGATACCAGTTAGCATTGTTATTAATAAATGAGCCAAAATATTCAGTTTGTGACATGTTCAGTTTCTTCATTCTTGGTTATGACGTAGTTGTGTAGGTGCATGTCTTCATTCGGTGTTGTGACGTAGTTGTATCCGTGAATGTCTTCATTCGGTGTTGTGACGTAGTTGTGTCCGTGAATGTCTTCATTCTTGATTGTGACGTAGTTGTGTCCGTGAATGTCTTCATTCGGTGTTGTAACGTAGTTGTGTCCGTGAATGTCTTCATTCGGTGTTGTGACGTAGTTGTGTCCGTGAATGTCTTCATTCGCTGTTGTGACGTAGTTGTGTCCGTGAATGTTTTCATTCGGTGTTGTGACGTAGTTGTATCCGCGAATGTCTTCATTCTTGATTGTGACGTAATTGTGTCCATGAATGGCGCATGTTCCTCGCAGGACGTTGCGACTAACCCAAGTTTGGTATTATAGGCACTTTAACGTTCAGTAGTTTGCCATTGTTTTCTAAACTAGAAGTCAACGTTAGAGTCCAACTGACCGGTGTAAGGTATGAACCCACGACCCCTCAGGATGTATGTGTGCATGCGCTCTTGTGTGTCTGTGAGAGCGCGCTTCCTCGTCTGTGTGAGTGCTCGTGTGTGTTAACTATTGCTGACAGAGTGTCTGTAGTCCCTGAAACGTCTAATCATCTACACGGCGCTCACACAGACACGGACAACCATAACTGATTCACATCTTGGCGCTGTCTCACATCCGGTGACCCTGTGAGCATGGGCGATGACCTGCTCTCAAGCCAGTATAATGTAAATGAGGCGGGGTAACCAGAAGCAGCCCGCGATTGTGTCAACTAGTCACCTGCGGTTGGTCATGTCAGCATTATTTGCCCTTTATTGCAATAACAATCGCCATAGTGATGACCCATCAACAAGCTCTCATCGCTGAAGCTGAACAATTTGACCTGCAACGGATACACTCTCAAATGAACTACAGCTAAATGAAGATTTCAGTGTTGTCGCATTACACACAGAACCCCCTCATTAAGGTCACACCTATCAGTGGAGTCACAAACACCAACGACAGAGATGATAAGTGTGATGGGAGAGATGGTCAGTGATCTGTGAAAGGTGGTCTGGTCAGTGCGGTAGGAGAGAAGGAGATAGGAGAGATGGTCAGTGTGGTTGGAGAGATGGTGATAGGAGAGATGTTCAGTGTGGTGGGAGAGATGGTCAGTGTGGTGGGAGGGATGGTCAGTGCGGGGGGGGGGGGGGGGGATGGTCAGTGTGGTGGGAGAGATGATGACGGGAGAGATGGTCAGTGTGGTGGGAGAGATGGTCAGTGTGGTTCGAGAGATGGTGATAGGAGAGATGTTCAGTGTGGTGGGAGAGATGGTCAGTGTGGTGGGAGAGATGGTCAGTGCGGGGGGGGATGAACAGTGTGGTGGGAGAGATGATGACGGGAGAGATGGTCAGTGTGGTGGGAGAGATGATCAGTGTGGTGGGAGAGATGGTCAGTGTGGTGGGAGAGATGGTCAGTGTGGTGGGAGAGATGGTCAGTGTGGTGGGAGAGATGGTCAGTGTGGTGGGAGAGATGGTCAGTGCGGGGGGGGGGATGATCAGTGTGGTGGGAGAGATGATGACGGGAGAGATGGTCAGTGTGGTGGGAGAGATGATCAGTGTGGTGGGAGAGATGGTCAGTGTGGTGGGAGAGATGGTCAGTGTGGTGGGAGAGATGGTCAGTGTGGTGGGAGAGATGGTCAGTGTGGTGGGAGAGATGATCAGTGTGGTGGGAGAGATGGTCAGTGTGGTGGGAGAGATGGTCAGTGTGGTGGGAGAGATGGTCAGTGTGGTGGGAGAGATGGTCAGTGTGGTGGGAGAGATGGTCAGTGTGGCGGGAGAGATGGTCAGTGTGGTGGGAGAGATGATCAGTGTGGTGGGAGAGATGGTCAGTGTGGTGGGAGAGATGGTCAGTGCGGGGGGGGGATGATCAGTGTGGTGGGAGAGATGATCAGTGTGGTGGGAGAGATGGTCAGTGTGGTGGGAGAGATGGTCAGTGTGGTGGGAGAGATGATCAGTGTGGTGGGAGAGATGGTCAGTGTGGTGGGAGAGATGGTCAGTGTGGTGGGAGAGATGATCAGTGTGGTGGGAGAGATGGTCAGTGTGGTGGGAGAGATGGTCAGTGTGGTGGGAGAGATGGTCAGTGTGGTGGGAGAGATGGTCAGTGTGGTGGGAGAGATGGTCAGTGTGGTGGGAGAGATGGTCAGTGTGGTGGGAGAGATGGTCAGTGTGGTGGGAGAGATGGTCAGTGTGGTGGGAGAGATGGTCAGTGCGGGGGGGGGGGATGATCAGTGTGGTGGGAGAGATGATCAGTGTGGTGGGAGAGATGGTCAGTGTGGTGGGAGAGATGGCCAATGTGATGGGAGAGATGATCAGTGTGGCGGGAGAGATGGTCAGTGTGGTGGGAGAGATGATCAGTGTGGCGGGAGAGATGATCAGTGTGGTGGGAGAGATGGTCAGTGTGGTGGGAGAGATGATCAGTGTGGTGGGAGAGATGGTCAGTGCGGGGGGGGGGATGGTCAGTGTGGTGGGAGAGATAGTCAGTGTGGTGGGAGAGATGGTCAGTGCGGGGGGGGGGGGTGGTCAGTGTGGTGGGAGAGATAGTCAGTGTGGTGGGAGAGATGGTCAGTGCGGGGGGGGGGGGGGGTCAGTGTGGTGGGAGAGATGGTCAGTGTGGTGGGAGAGATAGTCAGTGTGGTGGGAGAGATGGTCAGTGCGGGGGGGGGGGATGGTCAGTGTGGTGGGAGAGATGGTCAGTGCGGGGGGGGGGATGGTCAGTGTGGTGGGAGAGATAGTCAGTGTGGTGGGAGAGATGGTCAATGCGGGGGGGGGGGATGGTCAGTGTGGTGGGAGAGATAGTCAGTGTGGTGGGAGAGATGGTCAGTGCGGGGGGGATGGTCAGTGTGGTGGGAGAGATAGTCAGTGTGGTGGGAGAGATGGTCAGTGCGGGGGGGATGGTCAGTGTGGTGGGAGAGATGGTCAGTGTGGTGGGAGAGATAGTCAGTGTGGTGGGAGAGATGGTCAGTGCGGGGGGGGATGGTCAGTGTGGTGGGAGAGATGGTCAGTGCGGGGGGGATGGTCAGTGTGGTGGGAGAGATAGTCAGTGTGGTGGGAGAGATGGTCAGTGCGGGGGGGGGGATGGTCAGTGTGGTGGGAGAGATAGTCAGTGTGGTGGGAGAGATGGTCAGTGCGGGGGGGATGGTCAGTGTGGTGGGAGAGATGATCAGTGTGGTGGGAGAGATGGTCAGTGCGGGGGGGGATGATCAGTGTGGTGGGAGAGATGGTCAGTGTGGCGGGAGAGATGATCAGTGTGGTGGGAGAGATAGTCAGTGTGGCGGGAGAGATGATCAGTGTGGTGGGAGAGATGATCAGTGTGGTGGGAGAGATGGTCAGTGTGGTGGGAGAGATGATCAGTGTGATGGGAGAGATGGTCAGTGTGGTGGGAGAGATGATCAGTGTGGCGGGAGAGATGGTCAGTGTGGCGGGAGAGATGATCAGTGTGGTGGGAGAGATGGTCAGTGTGGTGGGAGAGATGGTCAGTGTGGTGGGAGAGATGGTCAGTGTGGTGGGAGAGATGGTCAGTGTGATGGGAGAGATGATCAGTGTGGTGGGAGAGATGGTCAGTGTGGTGGGAGAGATGGTCAGTGTGGCGGGAGAGATGGTCAGTGTGGCGGGAGAGATGGTCAGTGTGGTGGGAGAGATGGTCAGTGTGGTGGGAGAGATGGTCAGTGCGGGGGGGATGATCAGTGTGGTGGGAGAGATGGTCAGTGCGGGGGGGGATGATCAGTGTGGTGGGAGAGATGGTCAGTGCGGGGGGGATGGTCAGTGTGGTGGGAGAGATGGTCAGTGCGGGGGGGGGGGGGATGGTCAGTGTGGTGGGAGAGATGGTCAGTGCGGGGGGGATGATCAGTGTGGTGGGAGAGATGGTCAGTGCGGGGGGATGGTCAGTGTGGTGGGAGAGATGGTCAGTGCGGGGGGGGGGATGGTCAGTGTGGTGGGAGAGATGGTCAGTGCGGGGGGGGGATGATCAGTGTGGTGGGAGAGATGGTCAGTGCGGGGGGGGATGGTCAGTGTGGTGGGAGAGATGGTCAGTGCGGGGGGGGGGGATGATCAGTGTGGTGGGAGAGATGGTCAGTGCGGGGGGGGGGGATGATCAGTGTGGTGGGAGAGATGGTCAGTGCGGGGGGGGGGATGGTCAGTGTGGTGGGAGAGATGGTCAGTGCGGGGGGGGGGATGGTCAGTGTGGTGGGAGAGATGGTCAGTGCGGGGGGGGATGATCAGTGTGGTGGGAGAGATGGTCAGTGCGGGGGGGGGGGGATGATCAGTGTGGTGGGAGAGATGGTCAGTGCGGGGGGGGATGATCAGTGTGGTGGGAGAGATGGTCAGTGCGGGGGGGGGGGATGATCAGTGTGGTGGGAGAGATGGTCAGTGCGGGGGGGGGATGGTCAGTGTGGTGGGAGAGATGGTCAGTGCGGGGGGGATGGTCAGTGTGGTGGGAGAGATGGTCAGTGCGGGGGGGGGGGATGGTCAGTGTGGTGGGAGAGATGGTCAGTGTGGTGGGAGAGATGGTCAGTGTGGTGGGAGAGATGGTCAGTGTGGTGGGAGAGATGGTCAGTGTGGTGGGAGAGATGGTCAGTGTGGTGGGAGAGATGGTCAGTGTGGTGGGAGAGATGGTCAGTGTGGTGGGAGAGATGGTCAGTGTGGTGGGAGAGATGGTCAGTGTGGTGGGAGAGATGATCAGTGTGGCGGGAGAGATGATCAGTGTGGTGGGAGAGATGGTCAGTGTGGTGGGAGAGATGATCAGTGTGGTGGGAGAGATGGTCAGTGCGGGGGGGGGGATGGTCAGTGTGGTGGGAGAGATAGTCAGTGTGGTGGGAGAGATGGTCAGTGCGGGGGGGATGGTCAGTGTGGTGGGAGAGATAGTCAGTGTGGTGGGAGAGATGGTCAGTGCGGGGGGGGGGGGGGGATGGTCAGTGTGGTGGGAGAGATGGTCAGTGTGGTGGGAGAGATAGTCAGTGTGGTGGGAGAGATGGTCAGTGCGGGGGGGGATGGTCAGTGTGGTGGGAGAGATGGTCAGTGCGGGGGGGGGGATGGTCAGTGTGGTGGGAGAGATAGTCAGTGTGGTGGGAGAGATGGTCAGTGCGGGGGGGGGGGTGGTCAGTGTGGTGGGAGAGATTATCAGTGTGGTGGGAGAGATGGTCAGTGCGGGGGGGATGGTCAGTGTGGTGGGAGAGATAGTCAGTGTGGTGGGAGAGATGGTCAGTGCGGGGGGGGGGATGGTCAGTGTGGTGGGAGAGATGGTCAGTGTGGTGGGAGAGATAGTCAGTGTGGTGGGAGAGATGGTCAGTGCGGGGGGGGATGGTCAGTGTGGTGGGAGAGATGGTCAGTGCGGGGGGGATGGTCAGTGTGGTGGGAGAGATAGTCAGTGTGGTGGGAGAGATGGTCAGTGCGGGGGGGGGATGGTCAGTGTGGTGGGAGAGATAGTCAGTGTGGTGGGAGAGATGGTCAGTGCGGGGGGGGATGGTCAGTGTGGTGGGAGAGATGATCAGTGTGGTGGGAGAGATGGTCAGTGCGGGGGGGGGGATGATCAGTGTGGTGGGAGAGATGGTCAGTGTGGCGGGAGAGATGATCAGTGTGGTGGGAGAGATAGTCAGTGTGGCGGGAGAGATGATCAGTGTGGTGGGAGAGATGATCAGTGTGGTGGGAGAGATGGTCAGTGTGGTGGGAGAGATGATCAGTGTGATGGGAGAGATGATCAGTGTGGTGGGAGAGATGATCAGTGTGGCGGGAGAGATGGTCAGTGTGGCGGGAGAGATGATCAGTGTGGTGGGAGAGATGGTCAGTGTGGTGGGAGAGATGGTCAGTGTGGTGGGAGAGATGGTCAGTGTGGTGGGAGAGATGGTCAGTGTGATGGGAGAGATGATCAGTGTGGTGGGAGAGATGGTCAGTGTGGTGGGAGAGATGGTCAGTGTGGCGGGAGAGATGGTCAGTGTGGCGGGAGAGATGGTCAGTGTGGTGGGAGAGATGGTCAGTGTGGTGGGAGAGATGGTCAGTGCGGGGGGGGGGGGATGATCAGTGTGGTGGGAGAGATGGTCAGTGCGGGGGGGATGATCAGTGTGGTGGGAGAGATGGTCAGTGCGGGGGGGGGGATGGTCAGTGTGGTGGGAGAGATGGTCAGTGCGGGGGGGGGGGATGGTCAGTGTGGTGGGAGAGATGGTCAGTGCGGGGGGGGGGGGGGATGATCAGTGTGGTGGGAGAGATGGTCAGTGCGGGGGGGATGGTCAGTGTGGTGGGAGAGATGGTCAGTGCGGGGGGGGGGATGGTCAGTGTGGTGGGAGAGATGGTCAGTGCGGGGGGGGATGATCAGTGTGGTGGGAGAGATGGTCAGTGCGGGGGGGGGGGGGGGGGGGGGGGATGGTCAGTGTGGTGGGAGAGATGGTCAGTGCGGGGGGGGGGGGGGGGATGATCAGTGTGGTGGGAGAGATGGTCAGTGCGGGGGGGGGGGGATGATCAGTGTGGTGGGAGAGATGGTCAGTGCGGGGGGGGGATGGTCAGTGTGGTGGGAGAGATGGTCAGTGCGGGGGGGGGGGATGGTCAGTGTGGTGGGAGAGATGGTCAGTGCGGGGGGGGGATGATCAGTGTGGTGGGAGAGATGGTCAGTGCGGGGGGGGGGATGATCAGTGTGGTGGGAGAGATGGTCAGTGCGGGGGGGGGGGATGATCAGTGTGGTGGGAGAGATGGTCAGTGCGGGGGGGGGGATGATCAGTGTGGTGGGAGAGATGGTCAGTGCGGGGGGGATGGTCAGTGTGGTGGGAGAGATGGTCAGTGCGGGGGGGGGGATGGTCAGTGTGGTGGGAGAGATGGTCAGTGCGGGGGGGATGGTCAGTGTGGTGGGAGAGATGGTCAGTGTGGTGGGAGAGATGGTCAGTGTGGTGGGAGAGATGGTCAGTGTGGTGGGAGAGATGGTCAGTGTGGTGGGAGAGATGGTCAGTGTGGTGGGAGAGATGGTCAGTGTGGTGGGAGAGATGGTCAGTGTGGTGGGAGAGATGGTCAGTGTGGTGGGAGAGATGGTCAGTGTGGTGGGAGAGATGGTCAGTGTGGTGGGAGAGATGGTCAGTGTGGTGGGAGAGATGGTCAGTGCGGGGGGGGATGGTCAGTGTGGTGGGAGAGATGGTCAGTGCGGGGGGGGGATGGTCAGTGTGGTGGGAGAGATGGTCAGTGCGGGGGGGGGGATGGTCAGTGTGGTGGGAGAGATGGTCAGTGCGGGAGGGGATGGTCAGTGTGGTGGGAGAGATGGTCAGTGCGGGGGGGGATGGTCAGTGTGGTGGGAGAGATGGTCAGTGCGGGGGGGGGATGATCAGTGTGGTGGGAGAGATGGTCAGTGCGGGGGGGGGGGGATGATCAGTGTGGTGGGAGAGATGGTCAGTGCGGGGGGGGATGATCAGTGTGGTGGGAGAGATGGTCAGTGCGGGGGGGGATGATCAGTGTGGTGGGAGAGATGGTCAGTGCGGGGGGGATGGTCAGTGTGGTGGGAGAGATGGTCAGTGCGGGGGGGGGGATGATCAGTGTGGTGGGAGAGATGGTCAGTGCGGGGGGGGGATGGTCAGTGTGGTGGGAGAGATGGTCAGTGCGGGGGGGATGATCAGTGTGGTGGGAGAGATGGTCAGTGCGGGGGGGGGGGATGGTCAGTGTGGTGGGAGAGATGGTCAGTGCGGGGGGGGATGATCAGTGTGGTGGGAGAGATGGTCAGTGCGGGGGGGGGATGGTCAGTGTGGTGGGAGAGATGGTCAGTGCGGGGGGGGGATGATCAGTGTGGTGGGAGAGATGGTCAGTGCGGGGGGGGGATGATCAGTGTGGCGGGAGAGATGGTCAGTGTGGCGGGAGAGATGGTCAGTGTGGTGGGAGAGATGGTCAGTGTGGTGGGAGAGATGGTCAGTGTGGTGGGAGAGATGGTCAGTGCGGGGGGGGATGATCAGTGTGGTGGGAGAGATGATCAGTGTGGTGGGAGAGATGGTCAGTGTGGTGGGAGAGATGGTCAGTGTGATGGGAGAGATGATCAGTGTGGTGGGAGAGATGGTCAGTGTGGTGGGAGAGATGATCAGTGTGGTGGGAGAGATGATCAGTGTGGCGGGAGAGATGGTCAGTGTGGTGGGAGAGATGATGACGGGAGAGATGGTCAGTGTGGCGGGAGAGATGGTCAGTGTGGCGGGAGAGATGGTCAGTGTGGTGGGAGAGATGATCAGTGTGGTGGGAGAGATGGTCAGTGCGGGGGGGATGATCAGTGTGGTGGGAGAGATGATCAGTGTGGTGGGAGAGATGGTCAGTGTGGTGGGAGAGATGGTCAGTGTGGTGGGAGAGATGGTCAGTGTGGTGGGAGAGATGGTCAGTGTGGTGGGAGAGATGGTCAGTGTGGCGGGAGAGATGGTCAGTGTGGTGGGAGAGATGGTCAGTGTGGCGGGAGAGATGGTCAGTGTGGTGGGAGAGATGATCAGTGTGGTGGGAGAGATGGTCAGTGTGGCGGGAGAGATGGTCAGTGTGGTGGGAGAGATGGTCAGTGTGGTGGGAGAGATGGTCAGTGTGGCGGGAGAGATGGTCAGTGTGGTGGGAGAGATGGTCAGTGTGGTGGGAGAGATGGTCAGTGTGGTGGGAGAGATGGTCAGTGTGGTGGGAGAGATGGTCAGTGTGGTGGGAGAGATGGTCAGTGTGGTGGGAGAGATGGTCAGTGTGGTGGGAGAGATGGTCAGTGTGGTGGGAGAGATGGTCAGTGTGGCGGGAGAGATGGTCAGTGTGGCGGGAGAGATGGTCAGTGTGGTGGGAGAGATGGTCAGTGTGGCGGGAGAGATGGTCAGTGTGGCGGGAGAGATGGTCAGTGTGGTGGGAGAGATGGTCAGTGTGGTGGGAGAGATGGTCAGTGTGGTGGGAGAGATGGTCAGTGTGGCGGGAGAGATGGTCAGTGTGGTGGGAGAGATGGTCAGTGTGGTGGGAGAGATGGTCAGTGTGGTGGGAGAGATGGTCAGTGTGGTGGGAGAGATGGTCAGTGTGGCGGGAGAGATGGTCAGTGTGGTGGGAGAGATGGTCAGTGTGGCGGGAGAGATGATCAGTGTGGCGGGAGAGATGGTCAGTGTGGCGGGAGAGATGGTCAGTGTGGTGGGAGAGATGGTCAGTGTGGTGGGAGAGATGATCAGTGTGGCGGGAGAGATGGTCAGTGTGGTGGGAGAGATGGTCAGTGTGGTGGGAGAGATGGTCAGTGTGGCGGGAGAGATGGTCAGTGTGGTGGGAGAGATGGTCAGTGTGGTGGGAGAGATAGTCAGTGTGGTGGGAGAGATGATCAGTGTGGTGGGAGAGATGGTCAGTGTGGTGGGAGAGATGGTCAGTGCGGGGGGGATGATCAGTGTGGTGGGAGAGATGATGACGGGAGAGATGGTCAGTGTGGTGGGAGAGATGATCAGTGTGGTGGGAGAGATGATGACGGGAGAGATGGTCAGTGTGGTGGGAGAGATGGTCAGTGTGGTGGGAGAGATGGTCAGTGTGGTGGGAGAGATGGTCAGTGTGGTGGGAGAGATGGTCAGTGTGGTGGGAGAGATGGTCAGTGTGGTGGGAGAGATGATGACGGGAGAGATGGCCAGTGTGGTGGGAGAGATGGTCAGTGTGGTGGGAGAGATGGTCAGTGTGGTGGGAGAGATGGTCAGTGTGGTGGGAGAGATGGTCAGTGTGGTGGGAGAGATGTTCAGTGTGGTGGGAGAGATGGTCAGTGTGGTGGGAGAGATGATGACGGGAGAGATGGCCAGTGTGGTGGGAGAGATGGTCAGTGTGGCGGGAGAGATGGTCAGTGTGGTGGGAGAGATGATGACGGGAGAGATGGCCAGTGTGGTGGGAGAGATAGTCAGTGTGGTGGGAGAGATGGTCAGTGTGGTGGGAGAGATGGTCAGTGTGGTGGGAGAGATGGTCAGTGTGGCGGGAGAGATGGTCTGTGTGGTGGGAGAGATGGTCTGTGTGGTGGGAGAGATGGTCAGTGTGGTGGGAGAGATGGTCTGTGTGGTGGGAGAGATGGTGACGTGAGAGATGGTCAGTGTGGTGGGAGAGATGGTCAGTGTGGCGGGAGAGATGGTCAGTGTGGTGGGAGAGATTGTGACGTGAGAGATGGCCAGTGTGGTGGGAGAGATGATGACGGGAGAGATGGTCAGTGTGGTGGGAGAGATGATGACGGGAGAGATGGTCAGTGTGGTGGGAGAGATGGTCAGTGTGGCGGGAGAGATGGTCAGTGTGGTGGGAGAGATGGTCTGTGTGGTGGGAGAGATGGTGACGTGAGAGATGGCCAGTGTGGTGGGAGAGATGGTCAGTGTGGCGGGAGAGATGGTCAGTGTGGTGGGAGAGATGGTCTGTGTGGTGGGAGAGATGGTGACGTGAGAGATGGCCAGTGTGGTGGGAGAGATAGTCAGTGTGGTGGGAGAGATGGTCAGTGTGGTGGGAGAGATAGTCAGTGTGGTGGGAGAGATGGTCAGTGTGGTGGGAGAGATAGTCAGTGTGGTGGGAGAGATGGTCAGTGTGGTGGGAGAGATGGTCAGTGCGGGGGGGGGGGATGATCAGTGTACTGGGAGAGATGATGACGGGAGAGATGGTCAGTGTGGTGGGAGAGATGGTCAGTGTGGTGGGAGAGATGGTCAGTGTGGTGGGAGAGATGGTCAGTGCGGGGGGGGGGGATGATCAGTGTACTGGGAGAGATGATGACGGGAGAGATGGTCAGTGTTGTGGGAGAGATGGTCAGTGTGGTGGGAGAGGTTGTCAGTGTGGTGGGAGAGATGGTCAGTGTGGTGGAAGAGATGGTCAGTGTGGTGGGAGAGATGGTGACGTGAGAGATGGCCAGTGTGGTGGGAGAGAGTCAGTGTGGTGGGAGAGATGGTCAGTGTGGTGGGAGAGATAGTCAGTGTGGTGGGAGAGATGGTCAGTGTGGTGGGAGAGATAGTCAGTGTGGTGGGAGAGATGGTCAGTGTGGTGGGAGAGATGGTCAGTGCGGGGGGGATGATCAGTGTACTGGGAGAGATGATGACGGGAGAGATGGTCAGTGTGGTGGGAGAGATGGTCAGTGTGATGGGAGAGATGGTCAGTGTGGTGGGAGAGATGGTCAGTGCGGGGGGGGGATGATCAGTGTACTGGGAGAGATGATGACGGAAGAGATGGTCAGTGTGGTGGGAGAGATGGTCAGTGTGGTGGGAGAGATGGTCAGTGTGGTGGGAGAGATGGTCAGTGTGGTGGGAGAGATGGTGACGTGAGAGATGGCCAGTGTGGTGGGAGAGATAGTCAGTGTGGTGGGAGAGATGGTCAGTGTGGTGGGAGAGGTGGTCAGTGTGGTGGAAGAGATGGTCAGTGCGGAGGGGAGATGGTCATTGTGGTGGGACAGATGGTCAGTGTGGTGGGAGAGGTGGTCAGTGTTGTGAGAGAGATGGTCAGTGTGGTGGGAGAGGTGGTCAGTGTGGAGGGAAAGGTGGTCAGTGTGGTGGGAGAGTTGGTCATTGTGGTGGGAGAGATGGTCAGTGTTGTGGGAGAAATGGTCAGTGTGGTGGCAGAGATGGTCAGTTTGGTGGGAGAGATGGTCAGTGTGGTGGGATAGATGGTCAATGCGATGGGAGAAATGGTCAGTGTTATGAGAGAGATGGTGATGGGAGAGATGGTCAGTGTGGTGGGAGAGACGGTCAGTGTGGAGGGAGAGATGGTCATTGTGGTGAGAGAGATGGTCAGTGTGATGTGAGAAATGGTCAGTGTTATGGGAGAGATGGTGATGGGAGAGATGGTCAGTGTGGTGGGAGAGATGGCCAGTGTTGTGGGAGAGATGGTCAGTGTGGTGGGAGAAATGGTCAGTATAATTGGAAAGATAGTTGGTGTAAAGATAGAGATGGTCAATTTGATTGGAGAGATAATCAGTGTCATGTGAGAGATAGTGAATGTGATGGAGAGATGGTCAGTGTGATGGAAGAGATGATCAAATTATTGGAGAGATGGTCAGTGTGCTGGAACAGAGGGTCAGTGTGATGGAAGAGATGATCAGTGTGATGTGAGAGATAGTCTATTTGTTGGGAATGATCGTTAATTTTATGGGAGAAATGGTCAGTGTGATGGGACAGATGGTCAAATCTATGTGACAGATGGTCAATTTGATGAGACAGATTATGAATTTGATGTGAAAGATGGTCAATTTGATTGACGAGGTGGTCAATTTGATGGGACAGATCGTCAATTTGATGGAAGAGATGGTCAATTTGATGGAAGAGATGGTCAATTTGATGGAAGAGATGGTCAATTTAATGGAAGAGACGGTCAATTTGATGGAGGAGATGGTCAACTTGATGGGACAGATGGTCAATTTGATGGGAAAGATGGTCAAATTGATGGGAGAGATGGTCAATTTGATGGGAGAGATGGTCATTGTGATGGGAGCGATGGTCAGTATGATGTGACAGATGGTCAGCTTGATGTGAGAGATGGTCAGTATGGTGGGTGAGACTGTCAGTGTGATGGCGAGATGGTCAGTGTGGGTTGAGAGATGGTCAGTGTGATTTGAGAGATGGCCAATGTGATGGGAGAGATGATCAGTGTGGCGGGAGAGATGGTCAATGTGATGGGAGAGATGGTCAGTGTGGTGATAGGGATGGTCAATGTGATGGGAGAGATGGTCAGTGTGATAGGTGACATGGTCAGTGTGGTGGGAGAGATGGTCAATGTGATGGGAGAGATTGTCAGTGTGGTGGTAGGGATGGTCAATGTGATGGGAGAGATTATCAGTGTGGTGATAGGGATGGTTCATGTGATGGGAGAGATGGTCAGTATGATGGGTGAGATATTGAGTGTAATGGGTGAGATGTTCAGTGTGGTGGTGAGATTGTCAGTGTGGGTTGAGAAATAGTCAGTAAGATGGGAGAGATGGTCAGTATGGTGATAGAGATGGTCAATGTGATGGGAGAGATGATCAGTGTGGCGGGAGAGATGGTCAATGTGATGGGAGAGATGGTCAGTGTGGCGGGAGAGATGGTCAATGTGATGGGAGAGATGGTCAATGTGATGGGAGAGATGATCAGTGTGGCGGGAGAGATGGTCAATGTGATGGGAGAGATGGTCAATGTGATGGGAGAGATGATCAGTGTGGCGGGAGAGATGGTCAATGTGATGGGAGAGATGGTCAATGTGATGGGAGAGATGATCAGTGTGGCGGGAGAGATGGTCAATGTGATGGGAGAGATGGTCAATGTGATGGGAGAGATGATCAGTGTGGCGGGAGAGATGGTCAGTATGGTGATAGAGATGGCCAGTGTGGTGGGAGAGATGGCCAGTGTGGTTGAACAGATGGTCAGTGTGATGGGAGAGATGGTCAGTGTGATGGGAGAGATGGTCAGTGTGATGGGAGAGATGATCAGTGTGATGGGAGAGATGGTCAATGTGATGGGAGAGATGATCAGTGTGATGGGAGAGATGGTCAGTATGGTGATAGAGATGGTCAGTGTGATGGGAGAGATGATCAGTGTGGCGGGAGAGATGGTCAATGTGATGGGAGAGATGGTCAATGTGATGGGAGAGATGATCAGTGTGGCGGGAGAGATGGTCAATGTGATGGGAGAGATGGTCAATGTGATGGGAGAGATGATCAGTGTGGCGGGAGAGATGGTCAATGTGATGGGAGAGATGGTCAATGTGATGGGAGAGATGATCAGTGTGGCGGGAGAGATGGTCAGTATGGTGATAGAGATGGCCAGTGTGGTGGGAGAGATGGCCAGTGTGGTTGAACAGATGGTCAGTGTGATGGGAGAGATGGTCAGTGTGATGGGAGAGATGGTCAGTGTGATGGGAGAGATGATCAGTGTGATGGGAGAGATGGTCAGTGTGATGGGAGAGATGATCACTGTGATGGGAGAGATGGTCAGTATGGTGATAGAGATGGTCAGTGTGATGGGAGAGATGATCAGTGTGGCGGGAGAGATGTTCAGTGTGATGGGAGAGATGGTCAGTGTGGTGGGGAAGACGGTCGGTGTGGTTGGAGAGATTGTCAGTGTGATGGGAGAGATGGTAAATGTAATGGGAGAGATGGTCAGTGTGGCGGGAGTGGTGGTCAATGTGATGGGAGAGATGATCAATGTGGCGGGAGAGATGGTCAATGTGATGGGAGAGATGGTCAGTGTGGTGATAGAGATGGTCAATGTGATGGGAGAAATGATCAGTGTGGCGGGAGGGATGGTCAATGTGATGGGAGAGATGATCAGTGTGGCGGGAGGGATGGTCAGTGTGGCGGGAGGGATGGTCAATGTGGCGGGAGGGATGGTCAATGTGATGGGAGAGATGATCAGTGTGGCGGGAGAGATGGCCAATGTGATGGGAGAGATGATCAGTTTGGCGGGAGAGATGGTCAATGTGATGGGAGAGATGGTCAGTGTGGTGATAGAGATGGTCAATGTGATGGGAGAGATGATCAGTGTGGCGAGAGGGATGGTCAATGTGATGGGAGAGATGATCAGTGTGGCGGGAGAGATGGTCAGTGTGGCGGGAGAGATGGTCAATGTGATGGGAGATATGGTCAGTGTGGTGATAGAGATGGTCAATGTGATGGGAGAGGTGATCAGTGTGGCGGGAAGGATGGTCAATGTGATGGGAGAGATGATCAGTGTGGCGGGAGAGATGGTCAATGTGATGGGAGAGATGATCAGTGTGGTGATAGGGATGGTCAATGTGATGGGAGAGATGGTCAGTGTGGTAATAGAGATGGTCAATGTGATGGGAGAGATGGTCAGTGTTGTAATAGAGATGGTCAATGTGACGGGAGAGATGATCAGTGTGGCGGGAGAGATGGACAATGTGATGGGAGAGATGATCAGTGTGGTGATAAGGATGGTCAATGTGATGGGAGAGGTGGTCAGTGTGGTGATAGATATGGTCAATGTGATGGGAGAGATGGTCAGTGTGGTGATAGAGCTGGTCAATGTGATGGGAGAGATGATCAGTGTGGCGTTAGAGATGGTCAATATGATGGAAGAGATGATCAGTGTGGTGATAGGGATGGTAAATGTGATGGGGGAGATGGTCAATGTGATGGGAGAGATGGTCAATGTGATGGGAGAGATGGTCAATGTGATGGGAGAGATGGTCAATGTGATGGGAGAGATGATCAGTGTGGCTGGAGAGATGGTCAATGTGATGGGAGAGATGATCAGTGTGGTGATAGGGATGGTCAATGTGATGGGAGAGATGGTCAATGTGATGGGAGAGATTATCAGTGTGGCGGGAGAGATGGTCAATGTGATGGGAGGGATGGTCAATGTGGCGGGAGAGATGGTCAATGTGATGGGAGAGATGATCAGTGTGGCAGGAGAGATTTTCAATGTGATGGGAGAGATGGTCAATGTGATTGGAGAGATGATCAGTGTGGCGGGAGAGATGGTCAATGTGATGGGAGAGATGGTCAAAGTGATGGGAGAGATGATCAGTGTGGCGGGAGAGATGGTCAATGTTATGGGAGAGATGGTCAATGTGATGGGAGAGATGGTCAATGTGATGGGAAAGATGGTCAATGTGATGGGAGAGATGGTCAATGTGATGGGAGAGATGGTCAATGTGATGGGAGAGATGGTGAATGTGATGGGAGAGATGGTGAATGTGATGGGAGAGATGGTCAATGTGATGGGAGAGATGATCAGTGTGGCGGGAGAGATGATCAGTGTGGCGGGAGAGATGATCAGTGTGGCGGGAGAGATGATCAGTGTGATGGGGAAGACGGTCGGTGTGGTTGGAGAGATGGTCAGTGTGATGGAAGAGATTGTCAGTGTCTTGGGAGAGATGGCCAGTGTGTTGAGAATTCTGTCTGCAAGAGAAGACTATCATGACGCCACATATACATGTCACAGAATGGCAGCGCGCTTGGTTGTCAGTACTTTAATGAGTAATAAATAATTGAAAAAACGATTTCACGCGCATTCTTGATATCGTCCCTTTAAACGACGTCTGTTGTTCTACCCCAGGTCTAGGAAACCGCTGTATTCCAGGCGCGTTCCCCGGCAATTCTGACAGCTGCTCAGGGCGGACTCTGAAAGTGAGCTCTCTGTTGACCTCCTAGACCCAGGTTAGGGCTTGCGTCACCGCCAGTCTAGGCGGATAGTCATCCGCACATTCATGACTGTATTACAGAATTGGCCGGCACATACTGGCAGGGAAACCTGGGCATTAGTCTCTACTGCTTGTGTATAGGCGTCTAATATCTAAAGAAGCTTTGGTGAAAGTTATGAATACATTGTGTTTCATTTAGGAAGAACTGGGAGATAACAGCATATTTCAATCAGGGAAATGCGGTACCGAAAGTACTATTAGACTTACGGAATGCGTGGACTAGGCTAGGTCCTACAGTAATCTTTTAGTCATTCTTCCTGCCAGTTTTTGATCGCTTTCATTCTAGCCGACCATTCTTGTCTGTTTGCTGGAGGGGATTAGCTTAATCCCTGGGCTCTCCAACGCTCACGGAGACAAGATAATTTGATTAGGTCGTCTGCCTTAGCGAGTGAGATCTTGTTTTTGCCCTAGATTTGATTGACAGGCCGCGCTGCGGGTGCCATAGTTGTCACATTGTCATCGCGGGGAATCAACCACGGATAGGGATGTAGCTTTGGAGTATCAGGACAGCGATACGCCAGCCCTGGCTATAGCTTACGTGTACCTTCTACATACGCCCGTCCCCAGTCTCTGGATGAAATAGTCGTCCAGCAACATCAATGAAATCACAAGTGAACAAACGTGGCGAGGACGTCGGTCCGCGGCAGCGGTGTGTGTCTGTTGGCACACCGGCCTGGCAGATAAACCTGAGACATTTGTCACTGTGACTGGTTAGCGCCTTAGGTATATAGTTCTTCCGGTTTCTATTGGAAGGGGGGAAATATGTAGGCAGGAGTGGGCGGGGCTAAGCAATCGATTTCCTGCTCAATGGATATTTGTTGCTAATAGCCGGTCGGTAGATTGTAGTTTTGTAGTAATGCCGGGATACCGTGCTTCGTCTTATTTCAGACACCACTGATCAATCTACATACACATTGTCGTACACTGTGTTCTGTTTCTGTCTCCTCATGTTGTTTCTGTTATTGGTGTACTGTCTAGGAGAGTGGCAGTGCGACTTACCGTAGTGGCCAGCCACTGAGCACTCAGTTCTCTCGTGATCCAAGCATCGTATGCGATCCAGAGATGGTATACTTGTCTTAGCTTCTGTTGTCTGTTATTTCATTTATCAACCCAATCTATTGCCGTTGTTACTGCAACCCTTGTTTCCGCCGTAAATTGTTGTAACCCAGGTGTACACATTGTTTTAATTACTTTACAATAGCAACTGCTTGAGTTAAAGTAGCAACTGTAGGCAACCGAGCAGGTTCATGGACAAATGATGTATGTATATATATATATATATATATATATATATATATATATATATATATAAAGTACTTCATTGAAAAAGGGGGAGAGGGGGAGGGGGGAGAAGAGATGACATCCCCAAATCCCTACATGTGTATGCAGTTTTCCCAATGAAAGGCAACATGTGATACATTTTACACACACAACTCTAAAGCCCGCATGTCTTTACGTATGTATGCACACATAGACACACACAGACACACACACAGACACACACAGACACACACACACACACACACACACACACACACACACACACACAATCGTACAAACATGAAAACACTCTCGACTGGCCCAAATAAGGAAGCGAAGAGGTGCAGTAAATACTGAACAACATGTTTAACAATGACGATAACCCCAGGCACACCAGTCAAACAACAAGGGGGCGCAATCTTGGTGTACAAGAGAAAACTACCAATAACATGTGAAGAAGTCGGCCCGGCACCACACTCAACTCCACATAAACAAGGGAATAAGTCGGCCCGGCACCACACTCAACTCCACATAAACAAGGGAATAAGTCGGCCCAGCACCACACTCAACTCCACACAAACAAGGGAATAAGTCGGCCCGGCACCACACTCAACTCCACACAAACAAGGGAATAAGTCGGCCCGGCACCACACTCAACTCCACATAAACAAGCACCAGAGACAGATGATGTAACAGACGAGCTCATGCCAGCCGCAGGAACAACATGCCCAGACCGACTCTTCCACCTGTAGATGATGTTTAGCGGCAAGGTAATTGTACTACTATTCACCCCAATACCTGATAGAAACTTCATAACATACTGTTGCATGTACATATATATACATCAGAACATATAGTTACATGTACAGATAGATAATCAGAACATACAGTTACATGTACAGATAGGTACATCAAAACATACAGTTACATGTACAGATAGATACATCAGAACATACTATTATATGTGCAGATAGATACATCAGAAGATAGAGTTACATAAACAGATAGTTACATGAGAACATAACGAATATGTTGCCCGACTTCAGACACTGGCACCTTACATGATAGTTGTTATATTGTGTTACAAAAACATCATAACTATAAACCATCATGATGTAGCCACGGGTGCAGTTGTACCTCTCCATAGGACTAAGGCTGGTCTGGATTGTAGAGGTCATGTGTGTGTTGGCTAACTAGCTTACTCTAGAGGAAAGGTAACTCTGATACACCTGGAACAAGGCAGGCTACACAAGTTGCCGAATCAGCAAACCAATGCCCTAACCGTCCTGTCGCAGCTTACATTCGACTGCATAGCGATTCCTGAAGGCGGATTAACTCTCTTTGTGTGCTCGGCTACTCGATTTGTTAATTGTCTTTCTGTTCTACCTATGTCGCTTGGCACTCACACTGGAAATGATAAATATGCAGTTTCAATTGTTCCCATTTACTTATTCCTGGTTAAACTACCGACAACCATGGGCGCGGTGATTCATTAATCTTTTGAGGGGATGGCGTAAACAAAAGAATACATGATCGACTTAAAACAGCAGGAGACCAAACATTCTTTGCTGCTGAACCAGTAATCAGATATAAAAACACCCCGACATCTATTCACCAGCTCGTATTTCTGTTATGTAAAACTCCATTACTTTGTGTTATTTTATATTAGTTACATTCATCTGTAACAGAACCATTGTCCCCGTACACCAAATCAAGCTGCATTTATAAATTCCAGGGCGAGAGCCCAGCGACACAGGTAGAACAGAAAGATAATTAGCAATCGAGTAGCCGAACACATATACCAGTGTGGGTGGAAAAGAGAGTTAATCAATCTTCAGCAATCCCCGTGCAGTCGTCAGGCTATACAATGCCCTCCTCGTCAATTTCTCAACATCTCATAAGCTATTGCAGTTGTGTTAACAGAAGAAACAGCGTGTTCCGTAGACTGCATTCGGCAAACGATTGCTCAAATACTGTGAAGCGTTAGTTAGCAACTGGACGGTTCCGGTCGGTTTTATGCAGACAGGAAGAGTTCCTGTTAAATTTTGAATTACTGGATAACAAATGGTCCACGTTCAAACAATACCGGTGACTGTGCGTTTTAAGTGTAACAGCTACAGTAATAATCATTATTCACTTCCTGCATTAAGCACCTGGCGAGATGCTGCGAAAATACCAGGCAATAAATCGTGCTGTGTGTTGTTTGTTGCTTCTGTATTTACATTCACTAATGCAATACATTGGTTTGAGCATCAGAACATAATGTTACATGTACGGACAGATGCATCAGGACACAATGTTACATATACAGATAGATACATCATACAGTATTCTTACATGTACAAATATATACACCAGAACACAAGGTTACATGTACAGATATATACACCTGAACACAATGTTACATGTACAGACATATACACTAGAACACATTGTTACATGTACAGATATATACATCAGAACACATTGTTACATGTACAGATATATACACATCAGAACACAATGGTACATGTACATATGGATACATCATAACGTACTCTTACACGTACAAATATATACACCAGAACACAATGTTACATGTACAGACAGATACATCTGAACATAATGTTACATGTACAGATAGATACATCATACAGTACCCTTACATGTACAGATAGATACATCAGAACACAATGTTACATTCACAGATAGATACATCAGAACATAAGGTACATGTACAGACAGAAACATCAGAACACAATGTTACATGTAATATAGAAACATGAGAACCAACTCTTACATGTACAGATAGATACATCAGATCACAATGTTACATGTACAGTTAGAAGCATCAGGACCTACTCTTACATGTAGAGACAGAAAGATGTTGCATACACTGATAGATACACTAGTACCCACTGATACAGATGCCCAAAGACATACCAGAACCTACAGATATTGATGCTGATAGATACACCAGAACCTACAGATACAGATACTGATAGATACACCAGAACCTACAGATACTGATAGATACACCATCACCTACATATACAGATGCTGATAGATACACCAGAACCTACAGATACAGATACTGATAGATATACCAGAACCTACAGATACTGATAGATACACCATCACCTACAGACAGAGATGCTGATAGATACACCAGAACCTACAGATACAGATGCTGATAGATACACCATCACCTACAGATACAGATGCTGATAGATACACCAGTACCTACAGATACAGATACTGATAGATACACAGAACCTACAGATACAGATGCTTATAGATACACCATTACCTACAGATATAGATGCTGATAGATATACCAGAACCTACATATAAGATGTTGATAGATACACCAGAACCTACAGATACAGATGCTGATAGATACACCAGAACCTACAGATACAGATGCTGATAGATACACCAGTACCTACAGATACAGATACTGATAGATACACAGAACCTACAGATACAGATGCTGATAGATACACCATTACCTACAGATATAGATGCCGATATATATACCAGAATCTACAGATACAGATGCTGATAGATACACCATCACCTACAGATACAGATGCTGATAGATACACCAGTACCTACAGATACAGATACTGATAGATACACAGAACCTACAGATACAGATGCTGATAGATACACCATCACCTACAGATACAGATGCTGATAGATACACAAGTACCTACAGATACAGATGCTGATAGATACACCATTACCTACAGATATAGATGCCGATAGATATACCAGAACCTACAGATAAGATACTGATAGATACACTAGAACTTGCAGATACAGATGCTGATAGATACACCATCACCTACAGATATAGATGCTGACAGATACACCATCACCTACAGATACAGATACTGATAGATACACCATCACCTACAGATACAGATACTGATAGATACACCATCACCTACAGATACAGATGCTGATAGATACACCAGAACCTACAGATACAGATGCTGATAGATACACCATCCCCTACAGATATAGATGCTGATAGATACACCAGTACCTACAGATACAGATACTGATAGATACACAGAACCTACAGATACAGATGCTGATAGATACACCATTACCTACAGATATAGATGCCGATAGATACACCAGAACCTACAGATAAGATGCTGATAGATACACTAGAACTTGCAGATACAGATGCTGATAGATACACCATCACCTACAGATACAGATGCTGATAGATACACCATCCCTTACAGATACAGATGCTGATAGATACACCAGTACCTACAGATACATATACTGATAGATACACAGAACCTACAGATACAGATGCTGATAGATACACCATTACCTACAGATATAGATGCCGATAGATACACCAGAAACTACAGATAAGATGCTGATAGATACACTAGAACTTGCAGATACAGATGCTGATAGATACACCATCACCTACAGATATAGATGCTGGTAGATACACCATCACCTACAGATACAGATACTGATAGATACACCATCACCTACAGATATAGATGCTGATAGATACACCATCACCTACAGATACGATGGTGATAGGTAAAAGGGCACCTACCGCAGCAGGTGTTGGAATCAAACGTGATGTCCCTGGGCTCCTGCTTGACGCTGATGTCGTTGACGTGGTAGCCGTACCTTGTCTCCGCCATATTGAAATGTCTGTCAGTGAACTCCGAGTGCTTGAGGAAGGGCGGGATAATGTTGTATGAGGTGTGTAATGGGTGTGTCGGTTGTGTGTGGGCCTGAGGTGGGAATGTGGTGTGTCCCTCGTGGTGGGGAAAAAGAGGTGTGGGGCTCAGGTAACCGTAATTTGGCTGTGAGTGAGGGCGTGGGTACCTGAGAAAATAAGACAATCAATGTAAAAGGTATTTTATAAATTTAGTAAACGTAAATTAACAACAATAACAACAACGCAAACAAATTATGTGCATGCGTTAGTAACAGCCCGTTGCCGTTATAACTCTACTATAGAGCAACTTGTACCTACACAACAGAAGTAGAGTTTGTAGAACAATTTGTACCCAAACAACATAAGTCGAGTTTATAAGTCAACTTGCATCCAGTCAACAGAAGTACTGTATGTAAAAGAAACTGTACCAAATCAACAGAAGTAGAGTTACTAGAACAAACTGTCCCGAATCAACAGAGGTACTAGAACACACATAAGGATTCTTATCACTGCTTACATTTAATGGCTACTATCTATATGGTCTTCTTCTTACGGTCCGCGCTCTGTGGCGATGGGGATCATGTCTTTCCACAGCATTCTACCCTATGTGCTGCTAAACATTTCTCATAATTATGTTTCTCCATGCCATGCATGTCAGATTGTCCCGCATCGTCTCTCTTAGTCTCCCCCTGACTCTCCTCCAATACAACATCGCCGTTGTGACGACATATTTCAGAGTTCCCTTTCTCGTGACTTGCGCAAAGGGAGTGAACTAACTTCTTCTGATGTGAGTAATCAGTTCTCCACTTTTCATATAGAGCAGTGAGGAGCATTTCGTGTGATATTCATGGCACAGAAACGGAGCATAATGGGGACGACCCGTTGCCGTGAAGTTGGAACCACGACTAACTAACTAATTAATTAATATATTTATATTGCTCTTTCTATCCATCTACCTTATTGGTAAATCATACATATTGAAGGCGCACCAAAGTTAGACATTCGACGATAAAAATGTTACACTCTCAGATATGCCGACGAAAATGTCTCAATGATACAACCTTCACTGCAGAAACAACATTTAGACTAAATTCCTCAAATATCTTACACAGTAACAACATTCAGACTAAATACCTCCAATATCTTGCACTATCAAAACATTCAGACTAAATGCCTCAAATATCGTGCACTCTAACAACATTCAGAATAAATACCTCAACTATCTTAGAATTTCACAACATTCAAACTAAATACCTCACATATCATACAATGGAACAACATTCAGACTAACTACCTCAAATATCTTACACCCTAACAGTATTCAGACTAAATACCTCAAATATCTTACACTGTAACAACATTCAGACTAAGTACCTTTAATATCTTACACTGTAACAAGATTCTAACTAATGACTTCTAATATCACACACTGTAACAAGATTCTAACTAATGACTTCTAATATCACACACTGTAACAAGATTCTAACTAATGACTTCTAATATCACACACTGTAACAAGATTCTAACTAATGACTTCTAATATCACACACTGTAACAAGATTCTAACTAATGACTTCTAATATCACACACTGTAACAAGATTCTAACTAATGACTTCTAATATCACACACTGTAACAAGATTCTAACTAATGACTTCCAATATCACACACTGTAACACGATTCTAACTAATGACTTCTAATATCACTAATGACTTCTAATATCACACACTGTAACAAGATTCTAACTAATGACTTCTAATATCACACGCTGTAACAAGATTCTAACTAATGACTTCTAATATCACACACTGTAACAAGATTCTAACTAATGACTTCTAATATCACACACTGTAACAAGATTCTAACTAATGACTTCTAATATCACACACTGTAACAAAATGATTGTACATGTAACAATGTTGTCTGGACTCATTAACCTGTTGATATAACGAACCTATCAGAAGGGGCCTGGGTGGAAAGGAAGGCGTTGGGGTGGGAGGGGAGGGCGGGGATTGTTAAGGAACCTGCAGATCTAATGAACACACACACACACACACACACACACACACACACATATATATATATATATATATATATATATATATATATATAGTGAGAGAGGGAGAGAGAGAGAGAGAGAGAGAGAGAGAGAGAGAGAGAGAGAGAGAGAGAGAGAGAGAGAGTCGTGGGTGTATTTGCCAGTGTGCTTGTTGTGAAATCATTAAAAATAAACATATGACGGAAACAAAAGCAATTGGGAATGGAGCACAAAATGGCACCACAGGGGCAACGAATGTGCAGCGATTATGTGAATTGATCATGTGACACAAAATACGGGGCATGTATGCTTGACTAAATGTAGATCGTACAGAAACACAAGTATATGTCAATTGTAAGTATGATTTCACTGTTGTTACTGTGCCTATCCTGAATCCCCTAGCTTGGTTACTGGCTCCAGCCTCGCCCTGATAAGCCGTCACTGGCCATCTTGTTGTCGGCGCTGTCCTGGACTGACTGGGTATCTGCGTGTTCAATGAACGGTTTGATGACGAGGCCACTAGAGTGAGCAGCTGAAGGGACATCACTAGTGGTGACTTGGCGCAAGGGGAGACAGCATGTTTCCATAGCAACAGAAAGCCGTGACTAGGTATGCAGCCTAATGATGGAGTGGTTTCTGGGGATTAATTGCACGTGGAGTTTGGCCAGGACGAGCCAGAAATAAACCAGGGAGGGTTCACGGGATTCCAATTCTAATGTACAGCATAAAAAGGCTGGGGCGGAGAGGGAGAGGGTTAAAGACAGAGATAGAGAGGCAGAAAGTGAGTGAGAGAGAGAGAGAGAGCGAAAGATACATAGAGAGACAGACACACACAGTTTAAAGAGGGAGATAAGAGAAAGAGAGAGATAATGAAAGATGGTGAAAGAGAGAGATAGAGAGGCAGCCACACACACACACAGAGTTAAAGATAGAGACGCAGACAGAGAGTGAATACAAGATAGTGAAATAGAGCAAGAGAGAGAGAGAGAGAGAGAGAGAGCAAGAGAAGAGAGAGAGACGGGAGATAGGGGGAGAAAGAGTGAGAGAGGAGCAAGAAGAGATTTTGTGAATTCGACGACATCAAGGAATAATTAAACTCCCAAGGAAATCATTGAGGCAGTGCAACACACACACACACACATAAATACACACACACACACACACACACACACAAGCTCAGCGGGAGAGGAGAGAGTAGGCGATAGAGAGGTAGAGAGAGAGGGGAGGGAGATGGAGAGATAGAGAGAGGGAGGGATAGGGAGAGATAGGAGAGAGAGGGGAGGGAGAGGAAGAGAGAGGGAGGGGACAGATAGGGAGAGACAGAAGGACAGGGGACAGAGAGAGAGAGAGAGAGAGAGAGAGAGAGAGAGAGAGAGAGAGAGAGAGAGAGAGAGAGAGAGAGAACCTGATAAGGGAAAAATACTATCACTAGACACGATACCCGGTTAGCGGGATAGTGGTTATCCCCTATAAAAGGAGATGTAAGACACCTCCTTCCTCCGTTAGTCTACGGGACATCCTTGGGCAAGGTGGAGTACCCGTTTAGCCCCCCCCCCCCCCTCGATCAGGGTTACGTGAAGCCATGGAAGCAGGTGGTGGATGGAGTGTGAGAGCAGCCGACAGATTGTTGTTGCTTATTGTCTTGCATTCTGCGGCGATAGGCAGATGATCTCGTCAGTAGAGACAATGGCTATGGCCACCGACTCGTACAGTCACTGCCCAGAAGGAAATCAATGGCAAACTACCTTCTGCAAAAATTGCCAAGAAACCACAACAACCATGAAAGAAAAAATAATAAGAAAAAGATCTTGTGGCGAGAACCCCCAGACCAGGCATATCATATAACACTGGGGAAGAGTGGGACGCAGGGGCCAGTACTAGTAATCGTGATGACGGAGTTAATCCCGACTGTGTTACCAAGGAATTCCCCTGTGTCGGATTAAGAAACAGAGCGAGAATAGGAACGTGGAATGTGAGAAGTCTGTATGAGGGAAAGCTTAAAGTAGTATATGATGAGACTGAGAGGTTAAATATTCAAATTTTTAGGAATTAGTGAATATCGCTGGAGAGGCATGGCACATTTTACAAATGAAAATGGAAGTCTTTTCATATATTCTAAAAGAGACGTCGGAGGCCAGAGGGGAGTGGCATTTTGTTTAGATAAAACAACTGCAAAAGCTTTAATGGGATATAACCCAGTTAGTGACAAAACCCTCACTATCAGACATAAATGACGTCCAAAAAACACAATTCTCATACAGATATCAGGTCTTAGTCTGATATGACTGAGCTACCGTATGACAGTAGACTGTACTACCTGCTTTCTGTTAGAGCCGAATGTTGGGCGGCGCTTACCGAACCCGACACCCCACATTGTGACAACGGCTTCAGACGGCGGAATGCAATTGGGAGGGTACACGCCTTATCCCGGTGCGAAGAAATGCAACCTAAAGACAAATTGTAATAGCAGGGCAGACCAGGCCCTCAGTCTTGGTTGGCAGCTGGTCTAGGATCGAAGCTCCGACAGTCGGACAGTTAGAGCATTGCTTTGCTGATCCGGCAGCTTCTGCAGTTTGTTTTGTTCCAGATGTATAGGTGTTACCTTTCCTCTGGAGTGAACTAGGCAGACCGAAAGAGGGATAATGCTGCATTGGCAACACATGGTCTCTATATTTTAGCCCATGCTGTGTGCTATGGAGAGGTATAACCAGGCTTGTCTATGGGACACATTTTTTAGTCCCATCCCATCCCATCCCATTGTAATTTATGCCTGTCCCATCCCATCCCATCCTATGATAATATTAATATGGAATACAGTTCAAATAAAATTATTAAATTTATGAAAGTGTAGGGTTAGTGTCTACTAAATAGGACTATATGTACAAAAACAACAGTAGTTATTGATTTTAATATTTAAGTGTATTTTATTAAAACAAAGTTTAATCTAAATATGACAATTCAGTGTCATTCTGACACTCTCATTCTGTTTCTGAGTCACTCTGCTCATTCAGCACATTATCAATTTCCTGCTGATCGACTGTTCCTAATAATTCAGTTAATCCAGGTAATCCCTGAACCATTTCCACAATTTTCATCTTACAATATACACACAGAGTTTATAACGAGAGCTGGTAACATCCGTTTTCGTAACTTACTCAACAACAATCCAGCTGCACTAAATATGCGCTCTACTACTGCTGAGGACACTGGTATGGCCAAAACAATTTTCGCACTTGCTTTTAGCAGTGGAAACCTATGTTCATTTCTCCAATAATTTAATGGTTGTGAAGTTGGTTGCCGTAAGTTTTGAAACATGGTGAATTCATCCACAAGGCATTTGTTTCTGGGGTCATCAAACTTAAGTGCTTTGTTTGGCCGAAAATCCCTTTTCGGCATTTGTTCTACAATTCCTGCTTCGATTACAGCAGATTAAAACTAGCTTTGAATTTACAAGTCGCCAAAGACGCCAATCAACAACTACAGCAATAATGGATGACTAGCAGCGCACATTTATTTATTTATCCGGTGTCCCACCACGAGATAAAGAATTGATACAAATATAAAAAGAAAAAAAAAAGGATAAAAAGCTTTAAAAATTTTTAAAAAAAATATTAAGTGTTGCTCTGACGTACATCAAGTTGCTATGGCATGGCTACTGTCTCATGTGTCCCCTGGGAAAATACAAATGTGTACTGTCTCATCCCATCCCATCCCATCCCATGGGACGTTTCCCGTGAGATTCCCCATCCCTGGTCTTAACCGGTCTGGGAATCAAAGAAAGAAGTAGCAATCAGGGTTATAAGTCCTTGTCAATTGGCGTAGACATGGGGCGCCACGGATTACCTCTGACGGTGGGAGACACCTACTGGTGTCACTGATCAGCTACTGCCCGCCTCAAGCTGGGCAGTCCACGGCCAATTGGATGCTTATCTGCCACAGCCTGCCTGCTTCAATGGGTGCTTGGGGCTAGGACAAAATCTGAATGGCAGGCTATAAAACTAATCAAATGCACACAGCTACATAGTTTAGGAGAGAAGGTCGGAAGAAAGAGACCTGTGCTATACCTGACTTATTCTGGTGACTAGACGCTTCCCTGTCTGCCCAATGGGGATGGGTTCGAGTTCGCATGAAAGCAGATTTTGACAATTAACCTGGGGTCGACCCAGCCTGAACTGAGTTCCGGGTATAGTCTTGGGAAGTCAAGGCGGATCACATCACCCATTGGTCTATACAAATAAGGCTTCAGCACTATAAACTCACTTCCCCTCGAGGCAGCTAAAGAGTTCTTTACTCACTTACTTAATGACTACATGACTTGTTTACAAGTTTCCAGGACGGGCAATTCCGAGGTGATGACCTGATATACTCGACTCAGTTGTCTCCACCTCAGCCCACGGGCTGCCTCCCAGGCCGATGGGATGAAAAAGTGGGGCTCAGTGCTTTAGGTTCACTGAAGGTGGTTGTAAATGTAACAGCATCAAGAGTAATGGAATGCTAGCCGTGATGGTTTAATAACATAATAACAGGAAAGTTAGTGCGAAGAAATTGTAGCCAAGTCTTAGTCAGACATAACTGAGCTACCGTATGACAGTAGACATTACTATCTGTTTTCTGTTAGCGCCGAATGTTGGGCAGCGCTCACCAAACCCGATATCCCACATTGCGCCAACGGTTTCGGTCGGAGGGGCGCAATTGAAAGGGTTGAACCTTACCCTAGTGCGAGGAAACGCAGTCTAAAGGCTAAATGTCATGGCAGGGCAGACCTGGCCCTAAGCTTTGGTTGGCAACTGGTCTAGGATTGAAGCTCTGGACAGTTAGAGTATTGCTTTATTGGTCCCGCTGCTTCTGCAGCTTGACTTATTCCAGACATATTCATCTTAACTTTCTCTTGAGTCTCCGTGGCAAAGTGGTCAGGCCATCTGCCTCGTGCTCCGAAGGTTGTGGGTTCTATTCCGGTTCATGAGTGCATTTTTTCGGAGACTCCTGAGGGTCGTCGCTGGAGATACGGAGTTCGTGCTTTGTGCGACGCTTTCCGCGCTACGGCAAGAGACTGAACCATATGAGATAAAAGCCTGGTGCAATGAAACCGACCCTGTCGACTTTTAAGCGACTCTCGACTTTTTTTTTCTCTTGAGTTAACTAGACCGACCGAGAGAGGGATCTTGCTGCATCGACAACATATGGTCTCTACATTCAGCCCAGGCTTTGTGCTCTAGAGATTACATAACTTGAAGAACAAACCAATCAAAAGCGTGGGTGTAAGTATAATAATGTCAACAGTAAACCACTCGAAACGCTAGTTGGCGTATAGGCCATGCTGTGTGGCCATTGCCTGTCCCCAGCCTCCTGTCTCGTGTACTGCCAACTATTTCAGATACCGATGTTCCTACATATCGTGGTGTCAAACTGTCCAGCATCTTCTCTCTCCAAATCCCTCAGCTGTCCTACCCTCCAAGTTTCCCGTTGTCACGATGAACTCCAGCCTGCTCATTCTCACGACCTGCTCAAAGAATGCGGACCGTCTGCTTCACATTCAAGTAACTCATTCCCGTTATACATTAGCCTCTTGTAAGATATCTTTATGCCTCTTTTTATCCGCCCATTTTATTGTCATTATTCTTCTTTAAAATACATGCCCTCAGCATCCACAGAATTCCTCAAGTGTTGCTATTTGTCCCTGATTCACTTCCGAACATAAGGATTGGCTCTATTTAGCTCATAATAACTCATTTTCACATCTCGGCTGACATTGCTATGTTGCGTAGAATATTATTTATCTTGTGGCAAGCTACCTGTACTTGTGTTATTCTACATTAGCCTTATTCAAAACATCATCCATCGGCTGTTAGCAAAGTGCTCACATATTTAAATGTATTGGCTTATTTCAGACCAGCTCCTTGCGCTTTGATGTCGCATTTACGAAGCCTTCTTTTGTCAAACCAAACACAGTTAAACCAACCAAAAGCGTGGCAATGAATAGAATAACACGAAGAGTAAACCAAATAAAAGTGGAGCTTTAAAATAATAAATGTGAATATCAAAACAGCGAAAAGTGTGGCTGTGAATGTAATAACATGAAAAGTAATCCGGCGACAAGAGGGGTCAAGAATATAAAGAAGACGATGTACAGAGATGGACTTGTATAGGACACACCCATGGTTTGTTCAGGTAAAATACAATCTGTATAGGACACACCCATGGTTTCTTCAGGTAGAATAAAATATGTATAGAACACCCCCAGGACAATCATATACAGGTGGACCTATACGCGGTACCCCTGGTATTCCTGCATGGGGTATAGTGGAAGTTGTACTGTTAAACTTACATACTGTACCCCTAGTATAGTGGAATCTGTAAGTGGCACCTTGCCGTCTTTACAGACGAAAGTATGTGGATTGGAACTAAAGCTAGAATTCCATCGCACAATGCCTGAGCATGGATTCGAAGGACATGTGGTGCCCATGCAGTATGATCCCTCTCTCGGCCTGCCTTGTTTCCTCCAGAGGAAAGGATGACCAGTACGTCTGGAACAAGGTAGGCTGCAGATGCTGCCGGCTCAGCATCTAACCTCCAAGAGCAGGAGGTGAGTAGCGGCCAGGCCCTCACATCTGGGGGATTTGACTTAGAGGCATTCAGCCATATCCCTCAGCTGAGTACCTTATACCAAGTGTCTGGACCTGTATGAGCGTGTACATCTGTCAGTCGTAAGTGTGTGGACCAATGTAAGCGTGTACTACCGTCAGACTATCCACCTGACACCGTCTACAGTGCGGATCCCGCGACCAGCGAGAATCGGCCAACCGGAGATATTGCTCGTCTATGTTGCGAACAAATCTCCTACTGACTGAATAAGACTCAATAAGTAAAGAAACGATAAAAGTAGTGGTATTTCAATTGCGCTCCCACCTATGCTACACCCTTCCTGTGTCTTCACTGGAAGTTGTACGCTTGGACTTACACGCCGTACCACTAGTATTCTTGCATGCGGTAAAGTGGAAGTTGTACACTAAGACGTAATTAAAAGTACAAGTTTAAAAAAAAACAGGAAAAGTAAAGAACTATGTGGACACATCGTGGGGTGATCGGCCAATGGTGTTTCCCCTATATTTGTATAGACCAATCAGCGTTGGGAGAATGATGTGGTCAATATCACGTTGGTCACGTGTACTTCCCCAGACTTGCTCTACAACCGTCTAGACTCTAGACTGTCCCCACCTGGCAGTCTTTGTCAGTGGGGAGGGGGGGGGGGGGAGGCAGATACGATCCCACAAGACTGTTAACCTGCCCCCATATGACGTCATTGCTATGAGCATATTAATCTCATCTCATCATGTTCCTCTTGCACCTTACGGTGTCGAGGTAAATATAAACAGAGGGAGAGTGCCCGCTTATGCGCTTCTAGTATCGATATTTCCATGGACTTTGTTATTCTCTGAGTCCCTTGTTTACATGGTAGGCCTCTTCCTCTGCTTCCCTCTGGTCTGTACATCGTTGCTTGACACCCCCTTAGTCTTGATTTCTTCATTTCTGGTCTTATCTCTCTTTGATACATTGAGTATTTGAATAACGAAGACACAAACCATAATTAGTACGATTTATTGCATGGCACATTTCGCTGCACCTCGTCAGGCAATAAATCGTACTATATATGGTTTGTGTCTTCGTTATTCAAATTCACTACGGGAAAGCATTGCTTTGACATTGAGTATTCTTCTCAGGAATCTCATTTCTGTTGTTGTGACTTTTCTTTTCTCTTTTTCTGTCATTGTCTAAGTTTGGCATTGGTAGCATAGTGTTGGTAGGAAGATTGTGTCTTAAAGTGCTTCCTGGGTAGTTATTGATACATGTTTGTTCTTTAGTATTGGTGCCATTTGTCCAATGAGTGGGTTTGCCTTATTGCATCTATTTTCTATCTCTGTCTTCAGATTTGCCATTTGATAATATTATACTTCCTAGGTACTTGAAACTTTTTACTTGTTTCAAGGGATGTTCGATTAGGTGAATCGTTGTTGGGTTTTCTTCTTTAGTTACAGTCTTTACCTCTGTTTTACTTGTGCTAATTTTGATATTATGTTCCCTACACATTTTATTTAGACTATTCATGTGGTCTGGTAGTTCAGCTTCTGGTTTTGCTATTAGTGCTTGGTCATCTGCAAGCAGGAGTTCCCTGATGCTTAGATTTGCAGATGATTCTTCTTCCGTGTTATCGTCATGCGGTGTTCTTGCGGTCTCAGTTTGGCTGGTTTCTTTACATATGTTGTCTATATATGTTATGAACAAGATAGGGGACAGGACACAACATTGTCATACTCCGGATCTTATGGTGAAGGGTTCTGAGTGTCCTCCAGTTTGCTCTCACTATGCATTCACTGTTGTTGTATAAACTTCTACATAGGTTTGTTAGATGTGTAGTCACTCCATAATGTTTAAGGATTCCCCACAGCTTGTTTCTATCTACTCTATCGAATGCCTTTTCTTGGTCGACAAAAGCTAAGTAGAGTGTTTCATTGAATTCGATTAATTTTTCTATAAGTTGTCTATGAGCAAAAATGGCAGCTGTGCATCCTTTGTTTTTCCTAAATCCAAGTTGTGTTTTGGTTAGCTAGGGTTCTATAGTATTTTGCAATCTTTTCTCAAGAATTTTGCAAACTATGTTCCCAGTATGACTCAACAGTGAAATGCCTCTGTATTGTGTGCAGTCTCTTTTGTTGTCTTTGTTTTTCCAAATTGGGATAATTATGGCGTTTCCCCAGTTTCGTGGTTTCTGTTGTTCTACCCAAACATGGTTGAATAGTCTATGTAGCCATGCTGTTCCTACTTCTCCTCCTGTTTAATTAGTTCATTTGGTATTTCATCTTGTCCTGGTGATTTGTTCAATGGGGCTAATTTGACGGCTTCTATAATGTCTTCTTACAGTATATTTGGTTCTAGATCTTCGGTAGCATCTGTGTCGGTTTCTTGAATTCCTGTGACATCTGATGGGATGTTGAGAAGTTGTTCGAAGTACTGATTCCACCTTATTAGGGTTTGTTTTTGTTCACTTATTGCTTCTTCATTTTCGCTGTTAATTATTTCAGTTGGGTCAAAGGATTCCCCTCTGGTTCTCATTGCACTTATCTTTTTTTTAGACGTTTCTAGTTGCCTCCTTGTAGTTTTTATTTAAGGCTTCTCCACATTCCTCCAAGTCCTTTTGTTTTTCTCTCTTTACATATCTTCTCGCTAACCTATATTCTATGTAATCGCATTCCTGTTTGCTCTTCGATCACTTTTTATATTTTTCCTTTTTGTCTTTTACAGCTTTCTTTACTTCTGCGTTCCACCAACTTGTTATTTTCTTTATCCGTGTTTTGCATTTTGCATGTGGTTCCACGTGTTATTTTTGCAGTATTTAAAATGCTTGACTTGAACATCTCCCATTCTTCTTCCACTGTCTTTCTTTCTATAGGTAATTGTACAAAGATTTCAGGTAGTTTTTTCTCATAATTTTCCCTCACTGCCTCGTCTTTGAGGTTTTTTTAAGTTTACTGATTCGCATGGCATGTATTTTCCTGGTCTTTGCTTTCTTTTACTGATGGCTTTTATTGTGACAACGACGGCTTTGTGGTCTGTGTTTATACTTAAGTTGGGCACTCCCTTGCATCTAATATATTTCTCTTTCCGTTATTTCTTGTTAATATAAAATCAATTTAGATCGTTCCATTTATACCAGGTGTATATTTGTGAGTCTTTGTGTTTATAGAATGTGTCTGTTATATAGAGGCCGTGTTGGCTGCATAACTCTATCAGTCTACTTCCGTTGTCATTTCTTTCATTATGTTGGTCTCCAAATGCTCCAAGATATTTTTCTATGCCCGCTCTGTTGTGTCCTAGTCTTGCATTGAAGTCTCCCATAACAATGATGTTGCCCAGCTTATCTATTTTATTTAGTGTGAGAGTGAATGTGTGTGTCTGTGTGTGTGTGTGTGTGTGTGTGTGTGTGTGTGTGTGTGTGCGCGCGCGTGCGTGTGTGTGTGTGTGTGTATCTCTGTGTGTGGGAGCATCATTATTTTTACTGTATATGTACATATTTTCTCTATTTTTTACATTTTTGTGAGACTGCTCACGGCAATTGTCAGTGTATGTGTGTGAGTAAAGTGTGGGAGTTTGTTCATATTAGTTTCAATCATCACGTGAGGCATTATGTATGTGTCTAGAAGTGAGGATGTGTGAGTGTGTGTGTGGAGGATGTGTGTGAGTGTGAGGATGTGTTTATGTGTGGGATGTGTGGGTGTAGGTGGGTGGGTGGGAGTATACGATTGGATGGCCGGGGGTGTGTGGGTGTTAGTGGGTAGTGAGATTTGTGGGTGTTTGTGGGTGGGGTGTGTGTCTGGATGTGTGGGAGTGTAAGTAGAGGGCGTGGAGATGGGTGTGGGGGATGTGTGTATGGGTGGAGGATGTGTGTGGGATGGGTGAGGGGGATATGTGTATGGGTGGGGGATATGTGTGGGTGAGGATGTGGGGATGGTTGTGGGGAAGTATGTGTGGGTGGCAGGGGTGTGTGGGTGGGAGATGTGTGTGGGTGGATTGAGGATGTAAGGCTGGGTGGGGAGAAGTGTGTGGTGTGTGGGTTGGGGCTATGTGTCTGATGTGTGGGTGGGAGATGTGTGTGTGTGTGTGGTGTGTGGGTTGGGGTATGTTTGTGGTGGGTGGATGAGGATATGTGTGGGTATGGGCGCGGGATAGTGTGTGGTGTGTTGGTGGGGGATTAGTGTTATTGGTGCGAGGAATGTGTGTATGGGTGGAGGATATATGTGGGTGTGGAGGGGATGTGTGGGTGGTTGGGGGAAGTATGTGTGGGTGGTGGGGTGTGTGAGTGGGGATGTGTGGGTAGGTGGGGAGATGTGTGTGTATGAGGTATGTGAGTTGCTGAAGGATGTGTAGGTTGGTGAGGGATATGTGTGGATCGATCGAAGCGGGATGAGTGAGTGGGTGGGGTTGTGGGTGGGGGTATGTGTGATCAAGAGATGTTTTGATAGGGGATGGGTAGTTGGGCGTGGGTGGTTTTGGGGTGTCTGGGTGGGTAGTGGAGGATGTATGGGTGAGTGAGTGTGTGTGGGTTGTTAGATGGGTGGGGGATGTCTGTGTGGGTGGGGAGATGTGTTTGGTGTGTTGGTTGGGGATATGTGTGTGGTGTTTGGGTGGTTATATGTGTGTGGGTGGGGGCTTTGTGTAGTGTGTGGGTGGGGTATGTGCGTGGTGAGTGGATGAGGATATCTGCGTGGGTGTGGGTGGGGATATGTGTGTGGTCTGTGGGTGGGGGATATTGTGTGGTACGTGAGTGGAGGATATTGTGTAGTGTGTAGGTGTGTGGGATGTGTGGGTGTGGGTGGGGATATGTGTGTGTGGTGTGTGGGTGGGGAATATTGTGTGGGTGGGGGTGTGTGTGGTGTGTGGGTGAGGGATATGTGTGTGGTGGGGGATGTGGGTTAGGGCATTTGTGGGTGGATGGGGGATGTATGTGTGGGTTATGGGGTGTGTGTGAGTGGATTGGGGATCTATAGGTGAGTTGGGAGATGTGTGTGTGTGGGTAGGGGATGTGTGAGTGGATGATAGATGTGTGGGTAGGTGCGGGATGTGTGGGTTAGTGAGGGGATGTATGTGTGTGTGTGTGTGGGTAGGGAATGTGTGGTAGGGGGATGGGTGGTTGGAGGATGGGTTGTTGGGGGTGTGGGTAGGTGGTTAGAGAATGTGTAGTTGGGGAATGGGTGTGCGAGTTAAGATGTGTATATGGGTGGGCGCGAAATGCGTGGGTTTTTGGGGGATGTTTGTGTGGGTGTGTGAGTGTGTGTGGTTTGGGGGGAACGGGTGGAGGCAGTGTGGGTGGGGAGATGTGTTTGGGAGGGGGATGGGTCTGTTGGTGGGTATGTATGTGTCCCTGGGTGTGTGTGTGTGCATGTGTGTGTGTATGTGTGTGTGTGTGGTTGGGTGGGGTGTGTGTTGGTGGAGTGATGTGTGGGTGGGTGGGAGATGTGCCTCATAAGATGGCAATTTGCATTGTTTATGTTTACAACATTCATTTGACAATGTTTTTTTTTTCTTCCTATGTGAATGTATAATGCACTACTGATGAACGAAAAATGAGCCTTTGGAAGGGCCGAATGTAAGACGGGTCTGCGTGCCCAATTTGTGACCCTTTTAAAATAAAGTTGAATTGAATTGAATTGAATTGAATTGAATTGAATATTTAGCACGTCACGGATGTATTCGTAGAATTCCTCACATAGATTTGCCTTATTGGATCAGTTTCGTTAATGTAATTCTCCTTCGATTCCCCCCCCCCCCCTTCCTCATCCTCTTCCCCCTCCACCTCCTCATCCTCGTCTTCCTTCTTCTTATTATTTATTCCTTCTTGAAGAGTCGCTGGCGGAGTCACGCCCGTCTATTGGAAACTGCGATATTCTCACTTAATGACCCGCACATCAAAATTCGGCACATCAGTTACTGGGATCTTGGTTTACCTTCTTCTTTCGATGATAGACTTACCTGATGCAAAATGTGGCAAGGACCATCACTAGATGTCAGATTGTCTTGATGTGCCCAAGACAATGCCAGATTGCCTTGATGTGTCCAGCACCATGCCAGATTGCCTTGATGTGTCCAGCACCATGCCAGATTGCCTTGATGTGTCCAGCACCATGCCAGATTGCCTTGATGTGTCCAGCACCATGCCAGATTGCCTTGATGTGTCCAGCACCATGCCATATTGCCTTGATGTGTCCAACACCATGCCAGATTGCCTTGATGTGTCCAGCACCATACCAGATTGCCTTGATGTGTCCAGCACCATGCCAGATTGCCTTGATGTGTCCAGAACCATAACAAGACGCCTGATGACAGTGACGCAGAATGTGTCCGAGACCATCACTTGATGTTCTGGCATCCCGGGTTCACAGACGGTGAAGCCAGCGACTTCACCAGTCTGTGACCACATGTATGTATGGTATCTTACGTTCGACACCAGCCCACCAGTCTGTGACCACATGTATGTATGGTATCTTACGTTCGACACCAGCCCACCAGTCTGTGACCACATGTATGTATGGTATCTTACGTTCGACACCAGCCCACCAGTCTGTGACCACATGTATGTATGGTATCTTACGTTCGACACCAGCCCACCAGTCTGTGACCACATGTATGTATGGTATCTTACGTTCGACACCAGCCCACCAGTCTGTGACCACATGTATGTATGGTATCTTACGTTCGACACCAGCTCACCAGTCTGTGACCACATGTATGTATGGTATCTTACGTTCGACACCAGCCCACCAGTCTGTGACCACATGTATGTATGGTATCTTACGTTCGACACCAGCCCACCAGTCTGTGACCACATGTATATATGGTATCTTACGTTCGACACCAGCCCACCAGTCTGTGACCACATGTATGTATGAGGCCTTACGTTCGACACCGGCTCACAAGTGGTAAGCTAACACGATCATACGGTTGTAATACTGAATCAGAAAATGGACTTACCTGTCTGGGTGGCTGAAAATGTTGTCTACTGCATGCAGTTGCTGGGATTGCTGCTGGTGCTGGTGAATATGATGCTGTTGTTCCTGCTGCTGCTGCTGCTGTTGCTGTTCGTGGTGACTGTGTTGAGTTCTGGATAAGGAATGGTGTTGTTCTTGTGCTTGGTGGTGCTGGTGTGTACCTGGAAGAGGCTGGTTGTGGCTCGGCTGTTGCGGGTGAAGAGGCTGTGAGGGCATGTGTAAGTGGGTGAGATTTAGAGGGTAGCCAGAATTGATTGTCAGCGGCTGAGATGTGAGGGAGTCTTTGTCTGAAGATGATGAAGTCACAGAGGAAGCTGGCGACGGCGCCGTGTTAGCCTCGAAACAGGCAGTAGTGAAGACCGGTGGTTTGTCCTGATATCCATATTTGCTGGTTAACATGTTGTTATTATTGATTATGCTGTTGTTGTTATTGTTGCTGTTGTGAGTGTTGCTGGCGTTTCCCACTGCGCTGCTGCTCTCTTCGTTGATGGCGCCTGGAATGGTCACAGCAGACGGGCTGACGTTCTGATTACTAGTATCGATACTGTTTTTGGTCAAGGATGTACTGATGGTGTTCGTGTCGACCGAGTTCTCTTCCTTGGCATTTGTCTTGTTAGCAAATCTGGTTCCTATAATTTATGAACAAGAAAACAAGATATATGCACGGAGTAAACACATAAACAGGTGTCATCTAATGGGGTCTAGAGCAGATGACTAATAAAACAGAAATTGTCACTTAAACATAACGCTTGCAGTTATCCATGATGTCATTCTGTACCAAGCATCTGACCACAGGGTACTGGTTGCTCAATACACGACGTATGTGACCTGACGTCTGACCACACGGGTACTAGTTGCTCAATACACGACGTATGTGACCTGACGTCTGACCACACGGGTACTAGTTGCTCAATACACGACGTATGTGACCTGACGTCTGACCACACGGGTACTAATTGCTCAATACACGACGTATGTGTCCTGACGTCTGGCCCAGTGTGGCGTGCACGGAGTGGTGTGGTACAGTGAGGTATGGATGTCACTGTGAGGTATAGATGTCACTGTGAGGTATAGATGTCACTGAGAGGTATAGATGTCACTGTGAGGTATAGATGTCACTGAGAGGTATAGATGTCACTGTGAGGTATAGATGTCACTGAGAGGTATAGATGTCACTGTGAGGTATAGATGTCACTGTGAGGTATAGATGTCACTGTGAGGTATAGATGTCACTGTGAGGTATAGATGTCACTGAGAGGTATAGATGTCACTGAAAGGTACATACGTCACTGTGAGGTATAGATGACGTAGTGAGATATAGATGACGTAGTGAGATATATGTGACACAATGAGGTAAATATGTCACAGTGAGATATAGACGACACAATGAGATATAGATGGCACGGTGAGGTTTAGATGATGTACTGAGATATATGTGACACAATGAGGTAAAGATATCACGGTGAGATATAGACGACACAATGCGATATAGATGGCACGGTGAGGTATAGATAACACCGTGGGTATAAATGGCTTCGTGAAGTATAGACAGTACAGTGAGATATAAATGTCACCCTGAAGTCTTGGTGGCATATTGAGATGCAGCCAGCGCACAGAATGATATACTGCGCATCGAGACATAGATTAGACGGCGGGGTATGAGTGACACAGATAGACCTGGATTCTATATTAGATGAATTATACCTTTCTCCGGTCGTTCCCAAGCCACAACAACCAATGGCTTTAGCTCGTATATCATCATCATCCTCGCAGTGCACAGAAAACACTTCGCCCATTCTCATGTCGTCTATATTCCCATGCTCAAGGTGTCTGTCATGTCCTGTGTCGACTGCATTGCTTCCCGCTCCTGCCTGGTTTCCCAAGAAGCATACCTTCCATGATCCTTCGTTCTAAACCACTGATAGTTTCTGAGTCTTGCTGCTGTATATCTGGGATTCTTTGCTGCATAATCGTGTGGAATGTTTGCTTTGTTTATGTTCTTAACTCTTCGGTTTTCTAAGAATTTGTCTGCAATATTTAATGAGAAAAGCCTCAATGTTTGTGAAATAGTTCATGGCGCAAAACCATATTCATGTTTTCTTCTTCACACAACAAATTCCCAATGATTGGTCAAACAGGGACCTGCAGTCCAAACTGTCCAGCCACTCACGTGACAAATTACGCTTGACCTCCATGGCACCCCCAGCTGGCCGTAGCATCCAATAATGCAAGGACCAGAACAAGCACAACTGCAGTATAAAGTCTGAAGCTTTCACATATTCTAGGTCACGGCTAATCAGCTGGGGTGGCCAGTTCCCATCCACTTTGCTTACTAGACAATTCTCACTAGGTTTGAAAGGCTGCCCTTTAACTAGTCTGAGAGAGGTATTGGTTGGAACAACTACAGCAGGTCAACAAACGCAGTAGCTACTATGTAAGGGTCTCTCCAAGCAAGGACGGCCACTCCAAGCAAGGGCAGCCACTCCAAGCAAGGAGGCCACTCCAAGCAAGAGCGGCCACTCCAAGCAAGGGCGGCCACTCCAAGCAAGGGCGGCCACTCCAAGCAAGGGCGGCCACTCCAAACAAGGGCGGCCACTCCAAGCAAGGGCGGCCACTCCAAGCAAGGGCATCCACTCCAAGCAAGGGCGGCCACTCCAAGCAAGGGTGACCACTCCGTGCAAGTACGACCACTCCAAACGAGGGTGGTCACTCCAAGCAAGGGCGGCCACTACATGCAAGTGCGGCCACTCCGTTTGTGAAGATAAGCTTAAACAAGAAATAATAAACATAGCATAATGTACAATTCTGATACTGGCTCCATAGTCAGAACTACAGCTGCCATGCTCCACAAGGAACCGAACAGGTAATAAAGAAGATCGATAGACACAGCTGACAAAAGTTCTCTACATAAATTGCAGACGATCGTCTGGCATCAATCACTTTTTACATTTGTCATTCTTTCACGCCCTTGCCGAGATAGCCATTGTGCTGCTCACAGTGTCAAGATCCCTGGGTCTCTAATTGACCCGCGGAGACAAGATGGCATCACAGGCCCAGGTGCGGCCCAAACTCTCGATGTCCAATATGGAAGTATAATTGGGACACTGGGGTATAGGGAATCCACTGAGCCCTGTTCAGTCATTTGATCTGACAGACGCCTATGACGGCGTTAGTTGTCTCGCATTATTCGATGTGTACTTTTTAGTCCAACTCTCTCCTCCTCTTAAATCCTCGATGTAATAGGTTTGTTCTCATTATAATACTGGCAAATATGGATCTCTTATTGCAGACGATTCTTTTGGCGCTCTTCGGGGTGACTAAAACCCAGACGCGGAATTTATCAGCTAAATAAATACATAAAACACTCGAGCTATTTCGTTTTGTGACAAAATATGAAATCGTTAACATGTGTAACAAACCGACATGCAAGAAGTGAGCAGGCGAGCAGACAATGATCACGTCTAATGTATTAGTGGATTATATCTGTGCTGCGGTGATATAGCCCACATTGTGACTGCACTCAATAATGCCGTCAAAGGCTGAAGCCCAGGGACACCGCATCAAGCCGCCCGCTTGTGTGACGACTTGCTTATAATAGGAAGGAAGCTTTCAGCACCAAATGTGCGTGCTACCACCCCCATAATCCCAGCGCTGAATGCTAGAATAAAGTCGAGAAAACAATCTGCAAGGATCCACAATGTCAAGCTGTTTTCTTCGTTTCAAACCCTAATGAATACGCAGGCATATTTTGTTGTTGTTGTTATCGTTATTGATGTTGATAATGATTTTGTCAAAGCTACAATAATGACTTTCTGTTAATACAATGGCTCAATTTCGCCAATGATCATAGAGTCTAGAAACCGTTGCTTTATAACAGATAAACACCACAACAAACGTAGACGGTGTCGCGTGAACGGCGGATTGGATGCGGTATGACGAGGAAGGTAATCAAATTAATGTTAATCACCGCAATCTTTGGACGCTCACAGAATAGCTACAAACAAGCCGGCATGTTTTTATCTAAATTGTGTTTCAGGTGATCTGTCGCGCACGTGAGAAATGATCGAGGCTAGCTCCCTGGCCTTTGTTGTTGTCGCGTGCCTGCAGCAGCAGCAGCAGCAGACAGGCCAGGTCACACAACAAACAACTGGGCTGGCGCTCTACAAATACATCACCTTTCATAAACCACCCAGTCAGCCATCGTCAAAACTGAAGACATTTTTTTTAGGTTTCGAGCTAATACTATTAGTGATAATATTGCATTATTGCAGCGCTGGGTCGCTATTGCTTTCAGATTTCGTTCTTGGTCTAACGCCCTTCTTAGTCCTAGTAGCAGTTTGCTTCAATTATTTTAATTAGCGATTAAATGGCCTTCGCCTTCAACCCCTACCCATAAGCGTTGTTTTCAAGCAGCGCTAACGAGATTTCCAGCATTCATCTTGCCTTCTGCTTGATTTGATCCCGCTTGCTAATTCTCTCAAGATGTTGTCTCGTTCGTGTTTTTATTATTTTTATTTTAATTATTTATACTTGTTGTTCTTTCCGCTGAGCAGTCTGTTCTCCCTGGCATTTGGAATAAACCCACAGGCGGCGTCCCCCATCTGCCCATCTCTGGACATACTGGGAATGCAAGCCAGGGTTAGACATGTACCCGTGTATCCCCAGCAACCCGCAACAGTGAGGCACCCATTTACACGCCTTCAGATACACGGGGTGTGTGCTTCAAGCCCCACATTTATATAGGCCTTGACAGAACAAAGTCGGACAATATAGAACTCTTGACTCCAGATGAAAGAACTGATCCACAGGAAATACATGAACTTCTATTTTCAGACGATAAGTGCCTGTTTTACAGCGATGACGGTAGACTACAAAATCATACTACTAATCTGAGTTCAACCTGCAGCAGATACCATATGAGTATAAACACAGCCAAAACCAAAGTAATGAAAGTTAGCATATATCCTGGTCCACTAAGTTTACAGATAAATGGCACATATCTGAAACAAGTTAAAGAATTCAAATATCTTGGAAGCGTGATCACAGAAGATGGCAGATTGGACAGATAAATCGAAATCAGATGTCAAAAAGTTAGTGCACTTAATATAAACTATCACCCATACTGAAACATCCAAAATATCCATGTACGCAAAAAGACAGATAATAAACAACATATTCATACAACCCTATGCTACCAATCTCAGACTTGGACTTTATCCAAATCACACTTTCGCAAAATCAACACCTGCGAGATGAGATGCCCGAGGAGAGCTGCCAACTTAACAATCCGATACCGAGTAAGAAATGATGTTATCAGACAGACAGACCTTGTCCCACATTTACTGAAAGACAGAAGATGAAGTGGTTTGGCCATGTCGTTAGAATGCAACAACATCAGCTATCATCACTGGCCTTACGTCAGAGATCATCTGCGACGAGACCAAGAGGATGCCCAAGAAGAAAATGGATTGACGACATCAAAGACATTGTACAATCAAACGGAATGACACTATCCAGTGCCGCCCATATGGCATTGGAGCGCAAACTATTCCTCCCAACGACGCTTGACAGCAGAATTAGAAGAAGATGATGATGATGATGATGATGATGATGATGATAATGATGCGCCACTGGGCGGGTCATGTGGTCAATATACGCCTGTACTTGCCATGGCACTTTTGCTAGCACTTGTAGATTAGGTCGACGTGGCATCCAGGTCAATTTAACCAAATCCATCTCGATAGGAATTGGAAGAGGTGACCGCCGGGTCGGCAAGTAAGCCTGCTACACATGTCCTCTGAACCTGGGAGGGGTGTCAGAGGGACAGCCGCACATTTTGTGGACATTGGAGGAGTGTAAGAGTGGCAGCTGCACATTTTGTGGACTTGAGGTGGAGAACTCTGATGTTGGTTGTGGTGAATTTGCCAGCAGTGAAGAAGTCCTGGTGGGATCACTTGTGATAAGTTGCAAGGCAACCGGCGGCGACAAGACCCCGAGCGACCGGCGGAGACAAGACCCCGAGCGACCAGCGGAGACAAGACCCCGAGCGACCAGCGGAGACAAGACCCCGAGCGACCAGTGGAGACAAGAGCGATCAGGTGTAAATGACAAGACAACCAGCGGAGACAAGACCCCGAGCGTTCAGGTATAAGACTCGCCATATCATGTCTGATTGGTCAGGTATGGGTGAATCTGTGATTGTCCATGTATCCATGAATGTGTGATTAGCCCATGTATGATTGAACCTGGGATTTTCCATGTATGAATGAATATGTGTTTGTCTATGCATGGATGAATATTTGATTGTCCATGTATGAATAAATGTTTGATTGTCCATGTGTGAATGAATGTTTGATTGTCCGTTGTATGAATGAATGTTTGATTGTCCATGTATGAATGAATGTTTGATTATCCTTGTGTGAATGAATGTTTGATTGTCCATGTGTGATTGAATGTTTGATTGTCCATATATGAATGAATTTTTGATTGTCCTTGTATGAATGAATGTTTAAAGGTTTAAAGGAACGATTTCATTGCACCGGGTTGTGTGCTATATAGCTCGTTCTATTTCCGTAGAGTGTCCTGACTTCAGCGAAGAGACCCACAGGCGTTCCTGAAAGAATAAACCCGTGAGCCTAATGGCGTAATCCATATATGGGGAGCGTGTGCTAGGCTTCTTGATCACCTCGCCACGGTGAACTCCAGTGTCATACATGAATGTGTGATTGTCTAGATATGTGTGAATGTGTGATTCTCTAGATATGTGTGAGTGTGATTGTCTAAGTATGAGTGAGTGTGTGATTGTCTAGATATGTGTGAATGTGTGATTGTCTAGATATGTCTGAGTGTGTGATTGTCTAGATATGTGTGAGTGTGTGATTTTCTAATTATGAGTGAGTGTGTGTTTGTCTAGATATGTGTGAATGTGTGATTATCTAGATATGTGTGAGTGTCTGATTGTCTAGATATGTGTGAGTGTGTGATTGTCTTAGTATGAGTGAGTGTGTGATTCTCTAGATATGTGTGAATGTGTGATTGTCTAGATATGTGTGAGTGTGTGATTGTCTAAGTATGTGTGAGTGTGTGACTGTCTAGATATGTGTGAATGTGATTGTCTAGATATGTGTCAGTGTGTGATTGTCTAAGTATGAGTGAGTGTATGATAGTCTAGATATGTGTGTATGTGTGATAGTCTAGATGTGAGGAAGTGTGTGATTGTCTAAATATGACTGAGTGTGTGATTGTCTAAATATGAATGAGTGTGTGATTGTCTAGATATGTGTGTATGTGTGATAGTCTAGATGTGAGGAAGTGTGTGATTGTCTAAATATGACTGAGTGTGTGATTGTCTAAATATGAATGAGTGTGTTATTGTCTAGATATGTGTGTATGTGTGATAGTCTAGATGTGAGGAAGTGTGTGATTGTCTAAATATGACTGAGTGTGTGATTGTCTAGATATGTTTGAATGTGTGACTGTATAGATGTGTGTGTATGTATGTATGTATGTGCATATGTGTGATAGTCTAGATGTGAGGAAGTTTGCGATTTTATAAATATGAATGAGTTTGTGATTGTCTAAATATGACTGAGTGTGTGATTGTCTAGATATGACTGAGTGTGTGATTGTCAAATTATGAGTGAGCAAGTGATTGTCTAAGTACGAGTGAGTGTGTGATTGTCTAGATATGTGTGAGTGTATGATTGTCTAAATATGACTGAGTGTGTGATTGTCTAAACATTACTGAGTGTGTGGTTGTCTAAACATGATTGAGTGTGTGATTGTCTAAATATGACTGAGTGTGTGATAGTCTAAATATGACTGAGTGTGTGATTGTCTAAACATTATTTAGTGTGTGATTGTCTAGATATGTGTGTATGTGTGATTGTCTAAATATGACTGAGTGTGTGATTGTCTAAACATGAATGAGTGTGTGATTGTCTAAATATAACTGAGTGTGTGATTATCTAAATAGTATTGAGTGTGTGGTTGTCTAAATATGACTGAGTGTGTGATTGTCTAAATATGATTGAGTGTGTGATTGTCTAAATATGACAGAGTGTGTGATTGTCTAAACATGAATGAGTTTATGATTGTCTAGATATAACTGAGTGTGTGATTGTCTAGATATGAGATGACTGAGTGTGTGGTTGTCTAAATATGACTGAGTGTGTGATTGTCTAGATATGAGATGACTGAGTGTGTGATTGTCTAAATATGACTGACGGTGTGATTGTCTAGATATGAGATGACTGAATGTGTGGTTTTCTAACCATGACTGAGTGTGTGATTGTCTACATAAGACTGAGTGTGTGATTGTCTAGATATGAGATGACTGAGTGTGTGATTGTCTAAATATGACTGAGTGTGTGATTTTCTAAACATGATTGAGTATGTGTTGTCTAAATATGATTGAGTGTGTGATTGTCTAAACATGACTGAGTGTGTGATTGTCTAAACATGACTGAGTGTGTGATTGTCTAAACATGACTGAGTGTGTGATCTAAGTACGAGTGAATGTGTGATTGTCTAGATATATGTGAGTGTGTGATTGTCTAGATATGTGTGAGTGTGTGATTGTCTAAATATGAGTGATTGTGTGGTTGTCTAGATATGTGTGAGTTTGTGATTGTCTAGATATGTGTGAATGTGTGATTGTCTAGATAAGGTGTGAGTGTATGATTGTTTAAATATGATTGAGTGTGTGATTGTCTAGATATGAGTTAGTAAGTGATTTTCTAAGTATGTGTGAGTGTGTGTTTGTCAGAACATGGCTAATTGTGTGATTGTCTAAACATTGCTGAGTGTGTGGTTGTCTAAACACGTTTGAGTGTGTAATTGTCTAAATATGACTGAGTGTGTGATTGTCTGAACATGAATGAGTGTGTGATTGTCTAGATATGTGTGTATGTGTGATGGTCTAATCATGACTGAGTGTGTGATTGTCTAAATATGACTGAGTGTGTGATTGTCTAGATATGAGTTAGTAAGTGATTGTCTAAGTACGTGTGAGTGTGTGATTGTCTAAATATGACTGAGTGTGTGATTGTCTAGATATGAGTTAGAAAGTGATTGTCTAAGTACTTGTATGTGATTGTCTAAATATGACTGAGTGTGTGATTGTCTAAATGTGACTGAGTGTGTGATTGTCTAAACATGACTGAGTGTGTGATTGTCTAAATATGACTGCGTTGTAATTGTCTAGATATGAGTTAGTAAGTGATTGTCTAAGTACGTGCGAGTGTGTGATTGTCTAAACATAACTGAGTGTGTGATTGTCTAAACGTGACTGAGTGTGTGGTTGTCTAAACATGATTGAGTGTGTGATTGTCTAAACATGACTGAGTGAGTGATTGTCTAAACATGACTGAGTGTGTGATTGTCTAAACATGACTAAGTGTGTGATTGTCTAAGTACGAGTGAGTGTGTGATTGTCTAGATATGTGTGAGTGTGTGATTGTCTAGATATGTGTGAGTGTGTGATTGTCTAAATATGAGTGGTTGTGTGATTGTCTAGATATATGTTAGTGTATGATTGACTAGATATGTGTGAGCGTGTGATTGTCTAAATATGAGTGAGTGTGTGAGTGTCTAGATATGAGTGAGTGTGTGATTGTCTAGATATGAGTGTATGAGTGATTGTCTAGATGTGAGTGAGTGAGTGATTGTCTAAATACGACTGAGTATGTGATTGTCTGAGTATGAATGAGTGTGTGATTGTCTAGATATGAGTGAGTGTGAATATATGTGAGTATCTGTGATTGTCTAGATATGAGTAAATGTATGAGTATCTCCATCCATCCTAGTTAGTTAGTTAGTTAGTTAGTCGCAGTTCCAACTTCACAGCAACGGGTCGTCCCCATTATTCTCCGTTCCTGTGCCAGTGAATATCACACAAAACGCCCCCCACTGCCCAATGTGAAAAGTGGAAAAGACAGGAGTCTCGATAAACAACAGCCCGCACAGATACACTGTGCATAATGCCGCCGCCAGAATGTCAACACAATAGTCCCCCACAAAACACCCAGTTCATTCCGGATGGAATCGGCAGTTCATTTTCCCATCTGGATGTTTCCTAGATGTTCACTCACACAGTCCACGAAATACAGTTCATCGTCGATGGTAGTGGCAGTCAACCAGAAGCCCAGCAGCCACGCATTTCTGCATAAGGCAAAAACCGGTCAACTCTGGGACATAGCCATCTGCCATCGCTCCGAACATGCAGTCACGTTCCAAAATAACTCGGGCAGATTCAAAAGCATTTCACACGAAACTCACAGCCCACAGTGTCGCGCCACGCACTCACTCAGTAGCAGGGCGACGGATCCATCCATCATGTGCTATGCCGATAAGCGTGGGCGGTCATGTTCTGCCATCTCACTCGATCACCAGAGTCGTGGATCAGCTTTGTGTTCCTATCTCGACCATGCCACGTGGCCAAGCCATCCAGGTATTTTCGTCCCGATCTCCCCTTGGTCTCTTCCCTTCGATCTTGCTAGTTGTCACCAAATTCTCCAAGTCATTTCTTCTCATAACATGCCCAAAATATTTTGACTGTCTACGTCTAATGTCTCTAATCAGTTTACGATCTTCTTGAGTATCTAGATATAAGTTAATGTGTGAGTGTCTAGATATTAGTGAGTGTGTGATTTTGATATACCAGTGTTTGTGTGATTATCGATGAATGAGTGAGTCGCATGATTCACCGTGGGATTGTCATTGTCTGTGACTGTCCATCCCTAATTGTGTGACAACCAGTGATTTAGTTTGTGAGTGTGTGTGTGAGTTGACATGTTGCTAGGCATGTATTCCTGAGTGTGTGACTGTGTGACGGTGTGCCTATGTGACTGTGTGACTGTGTGACGGTGTGCCTATGTGACTGTGTGACTGTATGACTGTGTGCCTATGTGACTGTGTGACGGTGTGCCTATATGACTGTGTGACTGTGTGACTGTGTGACTGTGTGACGGTGTGCCTATGTGACTGTGTGACTGTATGACGGTGTGCCTATGTGACGGTGTGCCTATGTGACTGTGTGACTGTATGACTGTGTGACTGTATGACTGTGTGCCTATGTGACTGTGTGACTGTATGACTGTGTGCCTATGTGACGGTGTGACTGTATGACTGTGTGCCTATGTGACTGTGTGACTGTATGACTGTGTGCCTATGTGACTGTGTGACTGTGTGACGGTGTGCCTATGTGACTGTGTGACTGTATGACTGTGTGCCTATGTGACGGTGTGACTGTATGACTGTGTGCCTATGTGACTGTGTGACTGTATGACTGTGTGCCTATGTGACTGTGTGACTGTATGACTGTGTGACTATGTGACTGTGTGACTGTATGACTGTGTGCCTATGTGACTGTGTGACTGTATGACTGTGTGCCTATGTGACTGTGTGACTGTGTGACTGTATGACTGTGTGCCTATGTGACTGTGTGACTGTGTGCCTATGTGACTGTGTGACTGTATGACGGTGTGCCTATGTGACGGTGTGCCTATGTGACTGTGTGACTGTATGACTGTGTGCCTATGTGACTGTGTGACTGTGTGCCTATGTGACTGTGTGACTGTATGACGGTGTGCCTATGTGACGGTGTGCCTATGTGACTGTGTGACTGTATGACTGTATGACTATGTGACTGTGTGACTGTATGACTATGTGACTGTGTGACTGTATGACTGTGTGCCTATGTGACTGTGTGACTGTATGACTGTGTGCCTATGTGACTGTGTGACTGTGTGACTGTATGACTGTGTGCCTATGTGACTGTGTGACTGTGTGCCTATGTGACTGTGTGACTGTATGACGGTGTGCCTATGTGACGGTGTGCCTATGTGACTGTGTGACTGTATGACTGTGTGCCTATGTGACTGTGTGACTGTGTGCCTATGTGACTGTGTGACTGTATGACGGTGTGCCTATGTGACGGTGTGCCTATGTGACTGTGTGACTGTATGACTGTGTGCCTATGTGACTGTGTGACTGTGTGCCTATATGACTGTGTGACTGTGTGACTGTGTGACTCTGTGACGGTGTGCCTGTGTGTGCATGGTTGTTTTATTGTGCATGTATTATTGACTGTCTTATGTATGCCTGCACATGTGAATGTCACGTGTGACATACTCTGTCTTCTATACTTGTACGTGTGAATGCCGTGTGTGACTGATCCTGTCGTGTACACTTGTACAAGTGACTTCCTATTACCAGTGTCCCTTGCCATCAGGCGAACCCACTCCGACTTCAGAGTCACTTATAATTTACGTCCCTAAGTCCAGGACAAGAAGTTAACATTTTTGTTCATCTGACCGGTGTAGGTGTTGAACCTTCTACCTCAACATCGGCATACCGGATGTTCAAGAACGAGCAGTCTTATCCATTCGGCCATGCTGAACTCCTGGGTGAATATTATATAGGAGTGAATGTTATGTATGAGTATCATGTATGAGTGAATGCCATGTATGAGTGAATGTCATGTATGAGTGAATGTCATGTATGAGTGAATGCCTTAAACGAGTCAATCAGCGCGTAGTATACGCTGTCTGAAATGCCAGCCCACCACACCCCGCCCCCCACCCGGCGCCCTACCCGACAGTGATTGTATCCCGCGTGCGCCCCCTGCCTGACACAAAATCCGTCCGGGGTCCAGCGCCGAGTCCTGGCCGAGATCAATAACCCGCCCAAGGTGCGCATCACCTGGTCTATTAGAGCTGGCAGTCATGGCGGTGACCTGTGTTTGCCGTGTCAATAGTAGCCAGTTGTCTGTAGCACATGGAGACTACCGCCAGACCTGGCCAGACATCAGTCACACCTCCAGCTGTGTCTGGCAGTGAGTATCGGCATTGTTAGGGCACCACACTGAAGAGATGATACATCTCTAGTAGAATGTGGGTCAGTGTTTATAGATTATAGAAATAGCATGCGAGCCTGTACAGATAGATAATAGATATACAGGAGAATGTGGGTCTGTACAGATAGATAATAGATATACAGTGGAATGTGAGTCTGTACAGACATATAATAGATATACAGGAGAATGTGGGTCTGTACAGATAGATAATAGATATACAGTGGAATGTGAGTCTGTACAGACATATAATAGATATACAGGAGAATGTGAGTCTGTACAGACAGATAATAGATATAGAGGAGAATGTGAGTCTGTACAGATAGATAATAGATATACAATGGAATGTGTGTCATTACAGATAAATAAAATATATACAGTGGAATGTGTGTCGTTACAGATAAATAAAAGATATACAGTCGAATGTGTGTCATTACAGATAAATAAAAGATAAACAGTGGAATGTGTGTCATTACAGATAAATAAAATATATACAGTGGAATGTGTATCATTACAGATAAATAAAATATATACAGTGGAATGTGTGTCATTACAGATAAATAAAAGATATACAGTGGAATGTGTGTCATTACAGATACATACAAGATATACAGTGGAATGTGTGTCATTACAGATAAATAATAGATATACAGTTGAATGTGTGTCATTACAGATAAATAAAAGATATACAGTGGAATGTGTGTCATTACAGATAAATAATAAATATACAGTGGAATGTGTGTCAATACAGATAAATAAAATATAAAAAGTGGAATGTGTGTCATTACAGATAAATAAAATATATACAGTGGAATGTGTGTCATTACAGATAAATAAAATATATACAGTGGAATGTGTGTCGTTACAGATAAATAAAAGATATACAGTGGAATGTGTGTCATTACAGGTAAATAAATTATATGCAGTGGAATGTGTGTCATTACAGATAAATAAAATATATACAGTGGAATGTGTGTCATTACAGATAAATAAAATATATACAGTGGAATGTGTGTCATTACAGATAAATAAAAGATATACAGTGGAATGTGTCATTGCAGATAAATAAAAGATATACAGTGGAATGTGTGTCATTACAGATAAATAAAAGATATACAGTGGAATGTGTCACTACAGATAAATAAAAGATATACATTGGAATGTGTGTCATTGCAGATAAATAAAAGATATACAGTGGAATGTGTGTCATTACAGATTAATAAAATATATACAGTGGAATGTGTGTCATTACCGATAAATAAAATATATATATACAATGGAATGTGTGTCATTACAGATAAATAAAATATATACAGTGGAATGTGTGTCATTACAGATAAATAAAAGATATACAGTCGAATGTGTGTCATTACAGATAAATAAAATATATACAGTGGAATGTGTGTCGTTACAAATAGATAATACACGTGCAGTAGAATGTGATCATGTGGGTGTAGCGGCACCTGGAGGACATTTGCTCAGTGTCGTAAAATATATTAGCGACAGACAGAATATTAGACATAGTCAGACATCCGTAAACATAGACAGGCAGGCAGGCAGGCAGGCAGGCAGACAGACAGACAGACAGGCAGGCAGGCAGGCAGGCAAGCAGGCAGGCAGGCAGGCAGGCAGGCAGACGTGGTTGATAGGTAAGTGAGTCGGTAGGCAGTTGGGTGAGTAGATAGGTAGGTTGGTTGGCAGGTACGTAGGGACAGAGGTAGGTAGGTGGGTGAGTAGGTAGATAGACTAGTAAGCAAGTACAGTAGTTACATAAGAAGGTAGGTCGTTTCCGTGTAAAGCAAACGATAGCCTATTAATTATGGATTGTGTTATCGCGAAGATGACGAGTTCTGGATTTGTCTCGGCTCCAGCGATAACCCGCTCTAAATATGATCGCCGGTTAAACGATCAATTCGTCCTCTTATCTGTGACCTATCTCCAATGTCTTCTGTCGAAGCACCGCGCAATTTCCATTTTCTTGCCAGATGTGTCGTTAAGCACATGAATGTAAGTTGCTCTGTTCGCGGGCCCAGGGTCTCTAGTGCTACTTATGTATCGCAGGCATGACGGGACGGCCTGGGTGGGGCTGACACGTGGGGGTATCATTCCGGGACAGAATGACAACCGTGGACAAGGGAGGGTCATATCCCATTATCTTACACAATCTTGTCTTAACCTTCATTTAACCTTCAACTCTGCTACAGTACTAGCCCAACAGTCACACAACACACAAACATGTCAACTCTGCGACAGCACTAACCACAACAATAACAGCACACAAACATGTCAACTTTGATACAGCACGAACCACAACAATAACAGCACACAAACATGTCAACTCTGATACAGCACGAACCACAACAATAACAGCACACAAACATGTCAACTCTGATACAGCACTAACTACAACAATAACAGCACACAAACATGTCAACTCTGATACAGCACTAACTACAACAATAACAGCACACAAACATGTCAACTCTGATACAGCACTAACCACAACAATAACAGCACACAAACATGTCAACTCTGATACAGCACTAACCACAACAATAACAGCACACACACATGTCAACTCTGATACAGCACTAACCACAACAATAACAACACACAAACATGTCAACTCTGATACAGCATTAACCACAACAATAACAGCACACAAACATGTCAAATCTGATACAGCACTAACCACAACAATAACAACACACAAACATGTCAACTCTGATACAGCACTAGCCACAACAATAACAACACACAAACATGTCAACTTTGATACAGCACGAACCACAACAATAACAGCACACAAACATGTCAACTCTGATACAGCACGAACCACAACAATAACAGCACACAAACATGTCAACTCTGATACAGCACTAACTACAACAATAACAGCACACAAACATGTCAACTCTGATACAGCACTAACTACAACAATAACAGCACACAAACATGTCAACTCTGATACAGCACTAACCACAACAATAACAGCACACAAACATGTCAACTCTGATACAGCACTAACCACAACAATAACAGCACACACACATGTCAACTCTGATACAGCACTAACCACAACAATAACAACACACAAACATGTCAACTCTGATACAGCATTAACCACAACAATAACAGCACACAAACATGTCAAATCTGATACAGCACTAACCACAACAATAACAACACACAAACATGTCAACTCTGATACAGCACTAGCCACAACAATAACAACACACAAACATGTCAACTTTGATACAGCACGAACCACAACAATAACAGCACACAAACATGTCAACTCTGATACAGCACGAACCACAACAATAACAGCACACAAACATGTCAACTCTGATACAGCACTAACTACAACAATAACAGCACACAAACATGTCAACTCTGATACAGCACTAACTACAACAATAACAGCACACAAACATGTCAACTCTGATACAGCACTAACCACAACAATAACAGCACACAAACATGTCAACTCTGATACAGCACTAACCACAACAATAACAGCACACACACATGTCAACTCTGATACAGCACTAACCACAACAATAACAACACACAAACATGTCAACTCTGATACAGCATTAACCACAACAATAACAGCACACAAACATGTCAAATCTGATACAGCACTAACCACAACAATAACAACACACAAACATGTCAACTCTGATACAGCACTAGCCACAACAATAACAACACACAAACATGTCAACTCTGACACAGCACTAGCCACAACAATAACAACACACAAACATGTCAACTCTGATACAGCACTAACCACAACAATAACAACACACAAACATGTCAACTCTGATACAGCAATAACCACAACAATAACAACACACAAACATGTCAACTCTGATACAGCACTAACCACAACAATAACAACACACAAACATGTCAACTCTGATACAGCACTAACCACAACAATAACAGCACACAAACATGTCAAATCTGATACAGCACTAACCACAACAATAACAACACACAAACATGTCAACTCTGATACAGCACTAGCCACAACAATAACAACACACAAACATGTCAACTCTGATACAGCACTAGCCACAACAATAACAACACACAAACATGTCAACTCCGCTACAGTACTAGCCACAACAATAACAGCACACAAACATGTCAACTCTGCTACAGCACTAACCACAACAATAACAGCACACAAACATGTCAACTCTGATACAGCACCAGCCTCAACAATAACATCACACAAACATATCAACTCTGATACAGCACTAACCACAACAATAACAGCACACAAACATGTCAACTCTGATACAGCACTAACCACAACAATAACAGCACACAAACATGTCAACTCTGATACAGCACTAACCACAACAATAACAACACACAAACATGTCAACTCTGATACAGCACTAACCACAACAATAACAGCACACAAACATGTCAACTCTGATACAGAACTAACCACAACAATAACAACACACAAACATGTCAACTCTGATACAGCACTAACTACAACAATAACAGCACACAAACATGTCAACCCATTACAGCACTAACCACAACAATAACAGCACACAAACATGTCAACTCTGATACAGCACTAACCACAACAATAACAACACACAAACATGTCAACTCGGCTACAGCACTAACCACAACAATAACAGCACACAAACATGTCAACTCTGCTACAGCACTAACCACAACAATAACAGCACACAAACATGTCAACTCTGATACAGCACTAACCACAACAATAACAGGACACAAACATGTCAACTCGGCTACAGCACTAACCACAACAATAACAGCACACAAACATGTCAACTCTGCTACAGCACTAACCACAACAATAACAGCACACAAACAAGTCAACTCTGATACAGCACTAACCACAACAATAACAACACACAAACATGTCAACTCTGATACAGCGCTAACCACAACAATAACAACACACAAACATGTCAACTCTGCTACAGCACTAACCACAACAATAACAGCACACAAACAAGTCAACTCTGATACAGCACTAACCACAACAATAACAGCACACAAACATGTCAAATCTGATACAGCACTAACCACAACAATAACAGCACACAAACAAGTCAACTCTGATACAGCACTAGCCACAACAATAACAACACACAAACATGTAAACTCTGCTACAGCATTAACCACAACAATAACAGCACACAAACATGTCAACTCTGATACAGCACTAACCACAACAATAACAACACACAAACATGTCAACTCTGATACAGCACTAGCCACAACAATAACAACACACAAACATGTCAACTCTGCTACAGCACTAGCCACAACAGTCACACAACATGGCGGATAGTACTCACTTGCTTGCCTCTCTCCTTCGTTGTTACCGTACTGATCTCTCTCTGTGTAATGAGCTACAGAATGAAAAACACAAAAGTGTTGAGAATGTGAGCAATAACACAAACGTGTTGAGAATGTGACCAACAAAAACTAACTATTGGCAACCTGTCAGTCTGCACTGCATGATTAGTATGCGCGTGTGTGCTCGTGCGTGTGCACGTGCACTACTGCCCATGTCCCCAGAGCCTAGAACGTATCACCCGTGGTTAAGAGACCTCTAAAAGTTGCATGTTCTTTACATGACGGTGCTGTCAACCCCAGCACTTATGTGGTGCTTGTGGTTTACTAGGCAATATTACGTTCAGTAGTTTACCATTGCCTTCTGAACAGCGGACGCCTCATATCTTTGAAATCAACGCAAAGCGGGCTGCTTCCATTTTACCGCCGGCTGATTTCGAATCCAGGACTCGCATGTCGGGCAATTGTGAACCTCCATGTCACTAATCCTGACAAGTCAGCTCTGTGATCATTTAAATCCCGGGGGCTAAATGTAGCCTTTTGGATTCTTTCTGCTGATGTGAAAAAGGTGTCTTTTTCATGTTGAATGGCACTGATGTCATCTTTAAGGGGAGTTTTAGTGACATCAATAATGTTTCTTGTTAGCAGTCAGCGTCTTCATTTATTTGCTAGAATCCTTGAAGCTAAACTCTAAAACAGTTCGCTCTGGCATCCATGAATGCCCACCATGAGGGTTGATCGTATTAGTGTCAATGGGCCAGTCATGTACGTATAATATCTCCTCAAATATCACATGTCAATGGGCCAGTCATGTACGTATAATATCTCCTCAAATATCACATGTCAATGGGCCAGTCATGTACGTATAATATCTCCTCAAATATCACATGTCAATGGGCCAGTCATGTACGTATAATATCTCCTCAAATATCACATGTCAATGGGCCAGTCATGTACGTATAATATCTCCTCAAATATCACATGTCAATGGTCAGATCATGTACGTATAATATCTCCTCAAATATCACATGTCAATGGTCAGATCATGTACGTATAATATCTCCTCAAATATCACATGTCAATGGGCCAGTCATGTACGTATAATATCTCCTCAAATATCACATGTCAATGGGCCAGTCATGTACGTATAATATCTCCTCAAATATCACATGTCAATGGTCAGATCATGTACGTATAATATCTCCTCAAATATCACATGTCAATGGTCAGATCATGTACGTATAATATCTCCTCAAATATCACATGTCAATGGTCAGATCATGTACGTATAATATCTCCTCAAATATCACATGTCAATGGGCCAGTCATGTACGTATAATATCTCATCAAATATCACATGTCAATGGGCCAGTCATGTACGTATAATATCTCCTCAAATATCACATGTCAATGGGCCAGTCATGTACGTATAATATCTCCTCAAATATCACATGTCAATGGTCAGATCATGTACGTATAATATCTCCTCAAATATCACATGTCAATGGTCAGATCATGTACGTATAATATCTCCTCAAATATCACATGTCAATGGGCCAGTCATGTACGTATAATATCTCCTCAAATATCACATGTCAATGGGCCAGTCATGTACGTATAATATCTCCTCAAATATCACATGTCAATGGGCCAGTCATGTACGTATAATATCTCCTCAAATATCACATGTCAATGGGCCAGTCATGTACGTATAATATCTCCTCAAATATCACATGTCAATGGGCCAGTCATGTACGTATAATATCTCCTCAAATATCACATGTCAATAGGCCAGTCATGTACGTATAATATCTCCTCAAATATCACATGTCAATGGGCCAGTCATGTACGTATAATATCTCCTCAAATATCACATGTCAATGGGCCAGTCATGTACGTATAATATCTCCTCAAATATCACATGTCAATGGGGCAGTCATGTACGTATAATATCTCCTCAAATATCACATGTCAATGGGCCAGTCATGTACGTATAATATCTCCTCAAATATCACATGTCAATGGGCCAGTCATGTACGTATAATATCTCCTCAAATATCACATGTCAATGGGGCAGTCATGTACGTATAATATCTCCTCAAATATCACATGTCAATGGGCCAGTCATGTACGTATAATATCTCCTCAAATATCACATGTCGATGGGCCAGTCATGTACGTATAATATCTCCTCAAATATCACATGTCAATGGGGCAGTCATGTACGTATCATATCTCCTCAAATATCACATGTCGATGGGCCAGTCATGTACGCATCATATCTCCTCAAATATCACATGTCGATGGGGCAGTCATGTACGCATCATATCTCCTCAAATATCACATGCCGATGGGCCAGTCATGTACGTATAATATCTCCTCAAATATCACATGTCAATGGTCAGATCATGTACGTATCATATATCATCAAATATCACATGGCAATGGTCAGATCATGTACGTATATATCAAAAATCAGATCTAAGCTAGAAAGACAAGAGTTAACTACTGCCAGTCTACGCTATCCAATGTGTATAGTTTAGCCTCAGCAGTGAAAGACAACTGAAAATAATATTCAAGTAGTACCTGGCGACAGCAGTGAAGTAAGTGTGAGAGATATACTACACAGTAATCAACAGTAATATTTACCTAAATAAACATTAAAATGCACTGCATACATGTCAAAATGAACATGGCATATATTAGCATAAAATTGCAAATCAGTCAAGCAGTTAAATCATCAAACACATCAATGTAAATATGATTAAAGTGTTCAATTATCAATAAATGATTAATGATAACACTAAATGATAGATGATGGTATTTTTCTCATAAGTTCTTATCTGTTATACTTTTGAAAAGTTATATATGTACTCTGAAACTTCCTCAACTAAAAGTAGCTACATTTGATGATAGTCTATTTTGATGATTGAAGATTACAAGAGTTAACTTTTAAAAATCGTATGTCTAGGGTCTAGTACCGGAGTCTATTGAAAGCGAGAAGTCCGAATTCAAATACCGTACGAGAAGCCCAATCAGTAGGATTGGGTTAAAATTAAATCCCGGAGACGAGACACCAATCTGTCAGAAGTCGGGGTGCCCCACCGGCTAGATGAAAGTATTATTCACTGGCGAGCAACCCCAAATAGTCAGAAACTGACTAGGGACAAATTCTATATGGCTGAACTACAGATTAAGCCCTGAATATCCAACGTACAGCTCCAAGTGGCTCGTTACAAAAAGAAATGAACTGTGCTGAATATTCGCCAAGGAATGGGAAAGAGAAGGTTAGCTAAGATAGATGTTTAAGTCTAAATATATTAGTATAGACGACTATCTCAGTACAGGTTTTTCTCCCTGACTGCTCCCTTCCTTGGTGTCTAAGTGAACCCCCACCAATGTACACAACAACACGTATGCACAATTGGAATTAAAATATAACGAGAGAACTATGAGTTACAATATTACAACATTTATTTACTAATCATAGACATTTGATGGTTTTTAATATGAGGATGATGAAATCATATAACATATTGTGATGAAAAACATTACGTAACTTTACTTGTTACTTCATCTATCTGGAACTGTGGTCCAGATCCCCACTCTCCAGTAGACTCAAAAAAAGAAACAGCTTCTGACATCAATGGTCAGATCATGTACGCATCATATCTCCTCAAATATCACATGTCAATGGTCAGATCATGTACGCATCATATCTCCTCAAATATCACATGTCAATGGTCAGATCATGTACATATCATATCTCCTCAAATATCATATGTCAACGGGCCAGTCATGTACGCATCATATCTCCTAAAATGTCATATGACAACGGGCCAGTCATGTACGCATCATATCTCCTAAAATATCATATGACAACGGGCCAGTCATGTACGCATCATATCTCCTAAAATATCATATGACAACGGGCCAGTCATGTACGCATCATATCTCCTAAAATATCACATGTCAGCGGGCCAGTCATGTACGCATCATATCTCCTCAAATATCATATGTCAATGGTCAGATCATGTACGCATCATATCTCCTCAAATATCACATGTCAATGGTCAGCTCATGTACGTATCATATCTCCTCAAATATCATATGTCAATGGTCAGATCATGTACGCATCATATCTCCTCAAATATCACATGTCAATGGTCAGATCATGTACGCATCATATCTCCTCAAATATCACATGTCAATGGTCAGATCATGTACATATCATATCTCATCAAATATCATATGTCAATGGGCCAGTCATGTACATATCATATCTCCTAAAATATCATATGACAACGGGCCAGTCATGTACGCATCATATCTCCTAAAATATCACATGTCAGCGGGCCAGTCATGTACGCATCATATCTCATCAAATATCACATGTTAATGGTCAGCTCATGTACATATCATATCTCCTCAAATATCACATGTCAATGGTCAGATCATGTACGTATCATATCTCCTCAAATATCACATGTCAGCGGGCCAGTCATGTACGCATCATATCTCCTCAAATATCTCATGTCGATGGTCAGAGCATGTACATATCATATCTCCTCAAATACCACATGTCAATGGTCAGAGCATGTACGTATCATATCGCATCAAATATCACATGTCAATGGGTCAGTCATGTACGCATCATATCTCCTCAAATATCATATGTCAATGGTCAGATCATGTACATATATCTCCTCAAATATCATATGTCAACGGGCCAGTCATGTACGCATCATATTTCATCAAATATCACATGTCAATGGTCAGCTCATGTACGTATCATATCTCCTCAAATATCACATGTCAATGGGCCAGTCATGTACATATCATATCTCCTCAAATATCATATGTCAATGGTCAGATCATGTACATATCATATCTCCTCAAATATCATATGTCAATGGGCCAGTCATGTACGTATCATATCTCCTCAAATATCACATGTCAATGGTCAGATCATGTACATATCATATCTTCTCAAATATCATATGTCAACGGGCCAGTCATGTACGCATCATATCTCCTCAAATATCACATGTCAACGGGCCAGTCATGTACGTATCATATCTCCTCAAATATCACATGTCAATGGTCAGATCATGTACATATCATATCTTCTCAAATATCACATGTCAACGGGCCAGTCATGTACGCATCATATCTCCTCAAATATCATATGTCAATGGTCAGATCATGTACATATATCTCCTCAAATATCATATGTCAACGGGCCAGTCATGTACGCATCATATCTCCTCAAATATCACATGTCAACGGGCCAGTCATGTACGTATCATATCTCATCAAATATCACATGTCAATGGGCCAGTCATGTACATATCATATCTCCTCAAATATCACATGTCAATGGTCAGATCATATACGTATCATATCTCCTCAAATATCATATGTCAACGGGCCAGTCAGGTACGTATCATATCTCCTCAAATATCACATGTCAATGGTCAGATCATGTACATATAATATCTCCTCAAATATCACATGTCAATGGTCAGATCATATACGTATCATATCTCATCAAATATCACATGTCAATGGTCAGATCATGTACATATCATATCTCCTCAAATATCACATGTCAATGGTCAGATCATATACGTATCATATCTCCTCAAATATCATATGTCAACGGGCCAGTCAGGTACGTATCATATCTCCTCAAATATCACATGTCAATGGTCAGATCATGTACATATCATATCTCCTCAAATATCACATGTCAATGGTCAGATCATATACGTATCATATCTCATCAAATATCACATGTCAATGGGCCAGTCATGTACGTATCATATCTCATCAAATATCACATGTCAATGGTCAGATCATGTACATATCATATCTCCTCAAATATCACATGTCAATGGTCAGATCATATACGTATCATATCTCATCAAATATCACATGTCAATGGGCCAGTCATGTACGTATCATATCTCATCAAATATCACATGTCAATGGTCAGATCATATACGTATCATATCTCATCAAATATCACATGTCAATGGGCCAGTCATGTACGTATCATATCTCATCAAATATCACATGTCAATGGTCAGATCATGTACATATCATATCTCCTCAAATATCACATGTCAATGGTCAGATCATATACGTATCATATCTCATCAAATATCACATGTCAATGGGCCAGTCATGTACGTATCATATCTCATCAAATATCACATGTCAATGGTCAGATCATATACGTATCATATCTCATCAAATATCACATGTCAATGGGCCAGTCATGTACGTATCATATCTCATCAAATATCACATGTCAATGGTCAGATCATATACGTATCATATCTCATCAAATATCACATGTCAATGGGCCAGTCATGTACGTATCATATCTCATCAAATATCACATGTCAATGGTCAAATCATATACGTATCATATCTCATCAAATATCACATGTCAATGGGCCAGTCATGTACGTATCATATCTCATCAAATATCACATGTCAATGGGCCAGTCATGTACGTATCATATCTCATCAAATATCACATGTCAATGGGCCAGTCATGTACTCGTCATATCTTCTCAAAAGCCACACGGTATCAATGGAAATCATAGCTCATACAGCTTACGTCAGTTTCTATCATTACCGTATTGTATCTCTATACACGTTGCCCTCGCTGACATGTTGTCCTCATTGACATTTTGCCTCCAATGATGTGTTGTCCTCGCTGACATTTTGTCTACAATGACATATTGTACTCACTGTCATGTTGTCCTTACATTGTGTCTCCTATGACATGTTGTCCTCACTGACATTTTGCCTCCAATGATGTGTTGTCCTCGCTGACATTTTGTCTACAATGACATATTGTACTCACTGTCATGTTGTCCTTACTCACATTGTGTCTCCTATGACATGTTATCATCACTGACATGCTGAGACATTTTGTCTCCAGTAACACGTTGTCCTTACTGACATGTTGCCTTTACTCACATTGTGTCTCCAATGACATATTGTTCTCACTGACATTTTGTCCTTATTCATATTTTGTCTCTAATGACATGTTGTCTTCACTGACATATTATCCATGTCCATATTTTGTCTCCAGTGACATGTTGTCATCACTGATATGTTGTCTTTATTAACATTTTGTCTCCAATAACATGTAGTCCTTACTCACATTTTGTCTCCAATGACAAGTTGCTATTATTGATAAGTGTTTCCAAAGACATCTTGTCCTCACTGAAATTTGATCTTCTTGGCCAAGGGAATACGATAAAGAAACGAGCTGAGTGCCCCTGCTCGTTGTGTCGTGGCTGAGAGTACCAGAAAGTCTCACAAGTCAACCCCTATGGTTCTGTACGCCAAAAGTCTTATCTTTACCAAAGATGTGTCATTTACACGCATACATGTTTGTTTTCCTCTCTTATTTTGTTTACAGATTTCCTCAACTTAACATAATGAAATACATTGTTCAGTTGAACAGACAACATGTGGTATATGGTTCACGTGAACACACCACAATATGTGATACATAGATCACGTGAAGAGACCACAATATGTGTCATATGCTTCAAGAAAGAAAAAAAAAGCCCTATAGTTGATGTTTCATTTAGCATTCAGCAATGGCGGAAACTGACATTAAAATAGAAGACAAACAGCATACGTGTCCACGTGCAAAGACAACACCTGTAATTAATGGATTTGGTTGCACTAATTAGAACTGCATGAATATTACATGGACAACAGTGGGGGGGGGGGGGGAAACGCGTATAAAATGGTCTTGCTGTAAACGTTGAATGACGACGGTGCGCTTGTAATGGTCTTTCATTGTTGTATACATGTTCGGAAAAAGCGCAACGTTATTTCTACTTTCTTGTAAACTGACCCGCTAATAAATGACTTTGTATGTTTTGATAATGTTGGTGGTCACAAAGGTATGAAGAGCCCCATGTTATCTCGCCGGAAAGTCTCACAATACGCCGTTGCCACCCCGTTCAACATCATGTGAAAGACATGAATAATCAACAAACTATAGTTAAGACATTGTATGCAAAACTGTTGTTAGAACACAGCGTGTCTCTCTGTTATGTGATAACCACAGTGTAATAGTCACCCAGGAAGTGACCGTTAAAATTTTGATGTCCTTTGTTTTGCAGGCGACTTTGATTACCGTTGCCAGTGTGCGCAGACAGTGTGAAAGACAATGGGATGTCTGTTTTGTCGCGCGCTATTGACGGCTTCCTTAGTGGACAATTGTTTAGTTATTATTTCATGAATAATTTATCTTGTATTGTTATTTCCGCCAAGGAATATGAAGGTATCGTAAATTATGAACAACCATTTCAAGTGGTGCATTCAAGTGTGTTGCGAAGATAGTTTTTGTCTGTCAAACTTGAATTCTTGAACACCACAGCAGTGTTGTCTAGAAGATTGATGTGTGGACACACTGTGGCTTGTAACAGCCAAACACGAAACAGACCAGGACTCCCTCAAACGATACGTTCGACATTCTAAAGTTGCTTGTATTCACAATTTCTAGACCGAAGTGGCAAGTGGAAGGGACTTCAAAATGCTTAAGTTTAGCAAGTGTACAAAAATCTTGATGCTCGTGGCAGCGCTAAACTATATTTGTGAACTTCAGCAAAGCCATATCACAGCCATCCAGTGTCCTGTAGCTTCCTCTTTCCTGGAATGGCGTGGAGACATTATGTCGCCATCAAACTGCTCTTTGGTTACAGGAGTTTTCAACAGGACCTGGTGCAGTCTTCATTGTCATGATAATCTGTTGTGTGTGGCCTTTAGGTTCACGTGTACAGCACAATGTGTGTGTCAGATATGCCGTGATACAAGCAACACCGAGCTGGACGCCAACAGTGTGTTCTTTCTACGTCGCAGGACTATTGTTTACAACATTCCCCCACCCGTGAATTTCCTAGTGCATGTCTGGATGTCCGGGGGACTGTATCCTGGCCACGTCCTGCAGGTTCTGTTCAGCGTGGACCAGGCAGCCTACAGCAGCCAGTTCCTGGCCATAATGCTGTCCACGGGATCAGAGCACCAGCAGGAGCCAGACACGTATGCCTTGATCTTCACCATGAATATGGCATCGGGAGGGACCGAACGTATGAGTAACCTACAAGGACAGGAAGACAGAGAGACAGATGAACCTTACTTTCACTTTGTGTCCAGCAGCTCTTTCAATGTTGTAATAGTGACGGATAAACAGGAGTTCCAGATTTATATAGACGGTAATATTTATTGTACTTTCCGATACAGATTAAGAGAACTGGATACTATACAGCATTTGAATTTTCAGCCTTATACACAGCCACTGATTAAAATGCTTAACTTCTGAACGAAGCATGCAGCAATCATACGTGTTTGTGGGACATGGTGGCGAAACATAATGTAGACCAGTGGTAACGACGAGGCCCATCTGTCTGTGAGGGAATTCCAAATAGATTTATGGATGGACGGAGCTGCCGTGTATGTTTCATTTTCTTGAGTTCTATTCGCAGTTTAGTTCATCACACCAGTTTCACTAGCGTGGCCAAGGGTGGAATTGAATATCACTGTTCTCAAATTGTAATCTGTGAAAGAACGATTCACGTCTGGACTGACGTCGCAGTGTATTTGTCAACACTGTGTCTAATGTTCATCGACGTTGCTTTCATGGCAGCCCTAGGGACAGATTTGATATTGTTCTGGTTGCCCTGACTCATGTATTATATCCAAGGGGTCTTTAGCGTTATGCGTCCCCTTTGTGCTTGTCGACTTTTGCCACTTCTTCAAGAAACCACACCTTCCATAATTACTTCTATCTCCCTCCCTCCCTCCCCCCCTCTCTCTCCTCCTTTCTCCCCCCCTCTCTCTCTCCTCCTTTCTCTCTCTCTCTCTCTCTCTATCTCTCTCTCTCTCTCTCCCCCCCCCCCCTTCAAGTCAATGTGATGTTTTTCTTTGTTGTCAAAACAGTTTCAGTTTCCGAGACATGGTGCTGGCTTTAAGACAGTTTTCATTGACCTGACAGATCTTCTAAAGTGTCACAATTTTTCTTCTGCTTACTCCACAGTGTTCTAACTTTTATGTAGCAGTCAAGTTCAGAAGCACCGATTCTCTTCATCAGTTGTTTAGAAATCATGCATGCAACATCTGCGTGTTGCCACGGGACATGCACCATCTATGTGTTGCCACGGGACATGCACCATCTATGCGTTACCACGGGACATGCACCATCTATGTGTTACCACGGGACATGCACCATCTACGTGTTGCCACGGGACATGCACCATCTATGTGTTGCCACGGGACATACACCCTCTATGTGTTGCCACGGGACATGCACCATCTATGTGTTGCCACGGGACATGCACCATCTATGTGTTGCCACGGGACATACACCCTCTATGTGTTGCCACGGGACATGCACCATCTATGTGTTGCCACGGGACATGCACCATCTATGTGTTGCCACGGGACATGCACCCTCTATGTGTTGCCACGGGACATACACCCTCTATGTGTTGCCACGGGACATGCACCATCTATGTGTTGCCACGGGACATGCACCATCTATGTGTTGCCACGGGACATACACCCTCTATGTGTTGCCACGGGACATGCACCATCTATGTGTTGCCACGGGACATACACCCTCTATGTGTTGCCACGGGACATGCACCATCTATGTGTTGCCACGGGACATACACCCTCTATGTGTTGCCACGGGACATGCACCATCTATGTGTTGCCACGGGACATGCACCATCTATGTGTTGCCACGGGACATGCACCATCTACGTGTTGCCACGGGACATGCACCATCTATGTGTTGCCACGGGACATACACCCTCTATGTGTTGCCACGGGACATACACCCTCTATGTGTTGCCACGGGACATGCACCATCTATGTGTTGCTAGGTGACATGCAGAATCTATGTGTTGCCACGGGACATACACCCGCTGTGTGTCACCACGGGACATGCACCATCTATGTGTTGCCACGGGATATGCACCATCTATGTGTTGCCACGGGTCATGTGCATGGTCCAAAACAATTTGACTGTTTATGTGTACTGCTGTTGACCCACGTGATCTCAATACTGGTTCACCTCTGTGTTACTGTGTCCAGTCTCTTTCTTATTTTTGTTTGACCAGTCCTTCTTCCTGTAAGTTGTTGGCTAAGTATTCAAAGACTGTGGCATTTTCATATTTTTTTCCATCATTGATTGCAATTTTCAGCTGATGGTTGTAGAATCTGTAATACCTGGCTCTCATAAATGCTTGTCATATTTGGCCAATGGGTCTCACAAACAAGGAGCCTTTTGAAAGATGGAAAACATACAAATCAATAGCAACATATCAGTTGGGACGAGACAAAGAGTGTTGAGGTGCTACATAAAACCTATACTTTTGAATGGAAGTGAAGCGTGGATATATACATATATTAGAAACAACAAGCTGCCATAAGGATTGATAATGAAGTGGGACAATATCAGCCTATTAAGAGAGGTGTTAGGCAGAGCTGTGTAATGTCTCCAGATCTTTTTCCCCTATACAGTAAAAATATTTTCAGAAATGTAGAAGATATAAATGGAATCAGCATTGGAGGAAGAAACATCAATAACATTAAATATACAGAGCAATGCGCAGGATCTGCAACAATTAGTATATGCGGTTGTTGTACACAGTGAGCAGCTGGGGTTAGAATTAAATTGTAAAACGACACAGGTTATGGTCGTCACTAGGAAGAACAAAATACCACAATGTAATATACAAGTAAATGGGACTATTCTTCAACAAGTGAATCGGTACAAGTATCTCGGAACAGTCATAACATCTTATGGGAGATGCCTTGAAGAGATTAGAACAAGAATCGCCATGACGAAAGTAGCCTTTAGCAAGATGAAAAACATTCTGACTAATAAAAAGATGTCAATTAAAACGAGAAAAAGAGTGGTGAGGGGATACATTGAGCCTGTTCTTTTGTATGGATGTGAAACTTGGACAATGTGCAGTCAAGCTGAAAAACATCTGATGGCTGCAGAAATGTGGTTTCTGAGAAAAATGCAAAGAATACCATGGACAGACAGAAAAACCAATGACCAAGTACTACAGGAGACAAATGAAAATCGTACATTGATTAGAGAAATAAGATGTAGACAGTCAAAATTTTTTGGACATGTTATGAGAAGAAATGGATTGGAGAACTAAGTGACAACTGGCAAGATCAAAGGGAACAGACCAAGAGGAAGACCGAGAGGAAAATATCTGGATGGCTTGGCTACATGGCATGGACGAGACAGGAAGACTGAGCTGATCCATGACTGTGGTGATCGAGTGAAATGGCGAATCATGACAGCCCACGCTTTCCGGCATGACACATGATTGATTGATTGAAGCGTGGACAATGATCAGACACGCTGAAAAACATCTAGTAGCAGTTGACATGTAGTTTCTAAGGAAAATACAAAGAATACCATGGAGAGACAGAAAAACAAATGAGCAAGTCTTACAAGGAACAAATGAAAAAAGTAAACTGATGAGAGAAATTAGATGTAGACAGTCAAAATTGTTTGAACACGTTATGAGAAGAAATAAATTGGATAACTTGGTGACAACAGGCAAGATTGAGGGAAAAGAACAAGGGGCATGCAGAGAAGATAATATATGGATGGCGTGGCATGCTCGGGTCAAGACCGCAGAGCTGATGCATGACTCTGGTAATCGTGTAAGATGGCGAAACATGACCGTCCCCGCTTATCGGCATTGTATATGATGGTGATGATGATGATGATGATGATGATGATGTTGATGATAATGATGATGATGATCAATAACTAAAATACATCATGAGAGAACAATAGGAAATATTGACGAGATCCCATTCATCAAACAGACATCGAGATATTACCGCAGAGAAGACATAAAGCCAACAATCAGAATGAATGACTCCAGAGATCTTGAAGTTCGTGGACAAGTGAAAGCAACATAAAGATAACAAACAGGAATGTGATAACATACGCAAATGTGTAAGAGATAAATGCAAAAGTCAACTGGTTAAACGAGCAATGCAACAAAATTGAATTAAATTATTAAAAAAATATTTTTATGCACAAATGAATCAGTGAATTGACAGGAGGCAAATAGAAGTGACACATAAAATGTTAGAAATTATAAACGAGAAATAAATTATTCGAAGGAAGTGCTATAGTAAAGAGATGGAATGGGTACAAAGAGAGCCGTGTGATGGAGAAAGAGCAGAATTAACAGGAGAAAGTAACTTAAAGAAGAAGACATTGAAGCTCTCAAGTATACTGAAGCACATTAACAACAACACCAGTATAATCCAGGAACAGAGTGTGAAATGTAATTATTAATCTTTACAAGTTTACATATGTGGAATTTGTATTAATTTTCCAATGAATCCATGCTGGTCATTGATTTGTACATCTGATTGTTATGAAATTCACTGCATTCTATGCAAGCAAGATAGAAAATAAAAATTGAACGAATAAAATAATTCATTCCCACTGTCCTCAGTATCTGGTATGACCACGGTGTGCTTGCAAACAAGCTTGGCAGCGGCTCCACAAGGAACAAGTCCCTGAAGGAAATTCCGGGGAATCAAGTCGCATTCACGTGCAGCTTCGAGCTGTTGCAGATTAGCTGCAAAACCTTGCCTGTAGACTCTGAGTCCAAGTCCGTCCCACAGACGTTCTATAGGGGACATGTCTAGTGATAGCCAATCAATCGCCACAATGTTCTGCTGCTGTAGATATTGCTGCGTAATGCATGCGGTGTGCGCACATCCGTTATCCTTCCGGAGAAGTTGAAAGCCTGGATAATGTGTGAACGCAGTAGCAACCAATGCATCCAGAATCTTGTCTAAACATGTCACAGCATTAACATTTCCACGGAAGACGTGACGAGGCAAGCGATGGTGAAAACTCAATCCTCTCCAAATGAGACGAACACAGCAATCTGTAAAAGCGTTCTCCAAACCGCCGCCAATTCCGCATGCTTCCCATCAGGAAAGGATACATTTCATATGTAAATAATACAGCATTCTGCTGCATTCTAGTCCTTCTGGCATGTTGCCTGCCCATTTTAGGCTCTGCTGACGATGTCTATGAGTCAAGTTTGGCCCAACATAAGGTCGTCTTGCAGTAAGGCTGTATCTCTGAATCGTCGTATGTCTTCTGCCTTTGGTGAGACTTGCCCGTCTACCCACTATTGCTGTTGTTGGTTGACTTGCCAGGAGAGAGGTGACTCTGCACAATATGACGATCTTGAGCAGGGGTAGTAACTCTTGGTAGGCCACTCCGAAGTCTAACCCCAGCACTGTCAGTGGTTCCTTAACATTAATTGAGACATACAATAGTGCTGTGGTGGCAATTCATCCTTCTGGCCATGGCCAGTGAGCTCATTTCTGTCTCCAATATTACCAAGGCTCATTGGCGACCATTTTCAGAGTCGTGTCATTTCAAGCACATGTACAGAGCGTTTTGTCTCAACGGTCCTTTTATACCGAGTATGCCGGCCTCCCTGGTCTAGGTGTTAACGTCTTTCTCCGTAATCCCGTATATCTATGTGAGGAACGTAACCTTCGCGAAAATCGGTAGCGATTCTCACCGCGTTGGTAACTTACGGGGTATTGTGAACCGGTGGCTCAGAAAGCAATGGCAAACTACTGAGCGTTAAAAAAAAAAATACCGCAACAACGCTTTTCAGGGTCATTGCTGTTGGAAATCGTATTTTACGTGTAACTTTCATTGTTGTCATGTAATCTGTACATAAACCCGTGTGTTGAATCATGTATTTCCCATTCCAGTAGCCATTCGCTCTCTACCTCATAACAAATACGAGGGAAATCCATTTCCACGCCTTTTTCTTTCCCAACTTCTCGGCATCCGTATATATAATAGTGGTGTGTCTTTAATGTGCTTCAGCACACACACAAACACACACACACACACACACACACGCACACACACACACACACACACACACACACACACACACACATTGTGCACGTATTATAACATTATCTTCTTTATCGTTTTTGTTTCGTTTAACATCCCTATTTCGATCTTCGTTTCATTGTTTCCATTTGGCAAAATTATGGTTTTGTGTACGTTATATCGTTCAGATGTGTGTGGTTCCGTTTGTCGTGTTTTCGAGTTATTGTTTGTGTTCATTGGTTCGAAGTTTACTAGTTCTGCCCAGCCACTTCTCCTTTTTATTGATGTAACCTCTACAGAAGAAACTTTTTATGTGGTTCAAGGCAACTGCATAATCACAACATGGCTTTGAACCGTTGGGCGAGAACCAAAGTACCGCTGGATGGATAGCAACAAGAACAATAACTGAGCGTCTAACCAAACAAGATAACTTCCATACTACTGACAGTTTTCACAGGAACACAACTGAAGTCATCTATACCATAGCCAGGACTGAATAAACAGCGTACCAGACACAAACTTGTGTGGACACACATACACACTGAATGTAATACTGGACAACTGGCATCATAGATAATTGGGTCTCATTGATCTGAATACTGTATGGTGACTGCTGGGCAGTGTTCAAATTCTCAGCCCCTGCCCACCGCTGCCCTCACACACCAGCAATGGCACACTTGGTTGTGAGTGTCAGTCAGCGGCAGAAGGTATGCCAGTCATGTTACTGTCTACTAACCTATCCTAACCTACTGTTGCCAACTGTCATATAAAAGTCTTGTTGTATGTCTAAAAGTGTAAAGTATTTCAGGATCCTCGCCGGTGCTACGGAGTTCGTGCACTGAGGTGAGCACTTCGGACTCAGGCTTAAGTTTCCTAACTTATGAAATGGAGCACTTATGGGTTACATCTGTGTGCCGTGATGCTGATCCGTTGACTAAACTAAACTCAACTAAACTGTTTAAAAGTCGCAGAAATATTATTTCTTCGTTTTGACCGTTTCAACCATTGTTACTGAAATCAAAACTGCGTGTCCATTGCTGCTTTCGTTGTCTTCGTGGGCGCCATTCACAGGCTGAAACTGCACAAGAGTTGGTGTTTGAAGAACGTCCAACAACCACACAAGCTTCCATAACAATTCTTTAGTTTCCCGGCCAAACTCAAGGTGTGAACCGCAGGCCGCGCCTTCCTCTCCCCCACACAACTATTGTGTCAACGCTCCTGGACTTGCTAGAGATAGACCTGGCGCGCGACTCATGCACGCCACTTCGTGCGCATGAATGCACGGATTATGAATGAGGTGTCAGGACGTGAAAAGAATGATGGGCATTTGCCGATCTGGTCGGCATGCGCTACCTGGTCCAAGTGATTCAGCGAGTACGGAAAAACACACACCATTTAATGGCCGTGTCAGGTGATAGTTTGGGCGTCATGTAGCGGCAGGACTAAGATTGACTGCGCCGAGCTGTCATGGAACATGTGTGTTCATGTACTGCCATTGACTGACATTGACTGTCATTGGGCATGTGTGTTATATGTACTGCCATTGACTGACATTGACTGTCATTGGGCATGTGTGTTATATGTACTGCCATTGACTGACATTGACTGTCATTGGGCATGTGTGTTTATGTACTGACATTGACTGTCATTGGGCATGTGTGTTATATGTACTGACATTGACTGATATTGACTGTCATTGGCCATGTGTGTTATATGTACTGACATTAACTGACATTGACTGTCATTGGGCATGTGTGTTATATGTACTGACATTGACTGTCATTGGGCATGTGTGTTATATGTACTGACATTGACTGTCATTGAGCATTTGTGATATATGTACTGACATTGACTGTCATTGACTGTCATTGGGCATGTGTGTTATATGTACTGACATTGACTGTCATTGGGCATGTGTGTTATATGTACTGACATTGACTGACATTGACTGTCATTGGGCATGTGTGTTATATGTACTGACATTGACTGTCATTGGGCATGTGTGTTATATGTACTGACATTGACTGACATTGGGCATGTGTGTTATATATACTGACATTGACTGTCATTGGGCATGTGTGTTTTATGTACTGACATTGACTGTCATTGGGCATGTGTGTTATATGTACTGACATTGACTGACATTGACTGTCATTGGGCATGTGTGTTATATGTACTGACATTGACTGACATTGACTGTCATTGGGCATGTGTGTTATATGTACTGACATTGACTGTCATTGGGCATGTGTGTTATATGTACTGACATTGACTGTCATTGGGCATGTGTGTTATATGTACTGACATTGACTGTCATTGAGCATTTGTGATATATGTACTGCCATTGACTGTCATTGGGCACGTGTGTTATATGTACTGACATTGACTGTCATTGGGCATGTGTGTTATATGTACTGACATTGACTGACATTGACTGTCATTGGGCATGTGTGTTATATGTACTGACATTGACTGTCATTGGGCATGTGTGTTATATGTACTGACATTGACTGACATTGACTGTCATTGGGCATGTGTGTTATATGTACTGACATTGACTGTCATTGGGCATGTGTGTTATATGTACTGACATTGACTGACATTGACTGTCATTGCGCATGTGTGTTATATGTAGTGACATTGACTGTCATTGGGCATGTGTGTTATATGTACTGACATTGACTGACATTGACTGTCATTGGGCATGTGTGTTATATGTACTGACATTGACTGTCATTGGGCATGTGTGTTATATGTACTGACATTGACTGACATTGGGCATGTGTGTTATATGTACTGACATTGACTGTCATTGGGCATGTGTGTTATATGTACTGACATTGACTGTCATTGGGCATGTGTGTTATATGTACTGACATTGACTAACATTGACTGTCATTGGGCATGTGTGTTATATGTACTGACATTGACTGACATTGACTGTCATTGGGCATGTGTGTTATATGTACTGACATTGACTGTCATTGGGCATGTGTGTTATATGTACTGACATTGACTGTCATTGGGCATGTGTGTTATATGTACTGACATTGACTGTCATTGAGCATTTGTGATATATGTACTGACATTGACTGTCATTGGGCACGTGTGTTATATGTACTGACATTGACTGTCATTGGGCATGTGTGTTATATGTACTGACATTGACTGACATTGACTGTCATTGGGCATGTGTGTTATATGTACTGACATTGACTGTCATTGGGCATGTGTGTTATATATACTGACATTGACTGTCATTGAGAATTTGTGATATATGTACTGACATTGACTGTCAATAAATACGTCTGTTATATGTACTGAGACTGACAGTAGTTAGCTGTCATTTAACACGTGTGTTAGATTCTTTTTCTATCAGAGGTTGACAAAAGAGGCCGTCCCTGCGAGGTGGTTGTCTGATCAGGGAATTCTCAATCAAAGCACTCAATACACACACACACACACACACACACACGCACACACACACACACACACACACACACAGAGAGAGAGAGAGAGAGAGAGAGAGAGAGAGAGAGAGAGAGAGAGAGAGATACTCTCACGCACGTTCTTGTGTGTGCATATATATATATATGAGTGAGTGGCACCGTGCAGTCTTGACAGACCAAAGTATGTGGATTGAAATTTCGCCAAAATTCCAATTCACAATTCCTGGGCAGAGCTTCAAAGGATATGTGGTGCCCAAACGACATGTTCCCTCTGTCGGCCTTGCCTTGTTTGATCCAGAAGAAAGGATAACCAATACGTCTGGAACAAGGTAGGCTGCAGACGCTGGCGGCTCAGCGTCAAACTTCCGAGACCTCTCCCTCACGAGCAGGAGGCGAGCGATGGCCAGACCCTAAACCTTTGGGACTTGACTTAGAGGCGTTCAGCCAAATCCCGCAGGTGAGGGTCGTATACGCGCCCGGACCACTGGGCGCGTACACCTGTCAATCGCAAGTGTCTGGACCTATATATATATATATATGTGTGTGTGTGTGTGTGTGTGTGTGTTTGTATGTGTGTGTGTGTTGCATATTCCTTACAGGACGTTGCAGTCAACATCAGCATTTTTCAGCTGCTGGTGATGTACTAGGCAAGATTACGCTCAGTAGTTTGCCATTGGTTTCTGAGCGACTGGCTCACATACCCCCGTAAGTTACCAGC
>OY992897.1:52298925-52328925 GCA_963921405.1 Cepaea hortensis
ATATGCCATAGTCAACATACTCCACCCGTCTCCAGGGGGAATAGTCACATAAACATATCATAATCAATGGATACGGAACAATTATTTTACAAATGTAGACACCAATGCTAATAGAACCAATTCTTTATGATTGATTGAATAGATAACCTCACGGACAAGTAATAAATGTTGTCTAGAACAGGAATATCTGAGTTTGATTCCAAATGTTGCTTTCTGTCCTCTTCTGCCCTGTATTCCCTCCTGGGACATAGCCCCTCAAACAAACCACGCCAAGCGGTTCTATCTCTTGCTATCTCCTGCAGCTCCCTCCTTGTCCTCCCTATATTATTCACCTCTTGTGTGTAATTCTCCTCTCCTTGTGTGTCAGGTCTCCCCCTATTGTGTTTACCTTGTGGGTTCCAGACAAGAGAGTATCTAGTTATATTGTCCTCAGGTTTTCTCAGTCTGTGTCCTATCTTGTGGGTTCCAGACAAGAGGGTATCTAGTTATATTGTCCTCAGGTTTTCTCAGTGTGTGTCCTATCTTGTGGGTTCCAGACAAGAGAGTATCTAGTTATATTGTCCTCAGGTTTTCTCAGTGTGTGTCCTATCTTGTGGGTTCCAGACAAGAGGGTATCTAGTTATATTGTCCCCAGATTTTCTCAGTGTGAGGCCTATCCAGTGCCAATGTCTTTTCTTCACTTCTGTGTTCAGTGGGATGTGTCTAGTTCTCTCCATGAGCTCTGCATGGATGATTCTGTCATACTATTCCATTCCCACTATTCCGTGCAGGCTCCAATTAATAAATGTTTCTAGTCGTGCATCAGATCTGTGTTTTTGTCTCGACTATGCCATCTTACAAAGCCATACGGGTATTTCTCTCTGTGTTTTCCCCTTGCACTTCTCCAGGAAAGTTGTATAAGTTTCTAGTTTATTTATTCTCATAAGGTGCCCAGTAAAGCTTTCCGGTTTACGTTTAATTATTTTAATCAATGTATGATTTTTATTTCATTCTTGCTGGACAATGGATTGGGTCTGTGCATTTGAGATGTTTTTCAGGGTGTCTGCTTATTGTCAATATTTCACATGCATGCAACAGTATAGGATCTGTATAGGTATTTCATAATCATCATCATCTTCAACTTTTGCCGTCAAACGTCATGGGGAAGAATAATTGGCGTTCCAGCGCCCGATGGGTGACATTGGATAGTGTCATTCTGAGTGATTGTACAATCAATGTCTTTGACATAGTCAATCCTTTTCTTCTCAGACGTCCTCTTGCTCTCATCGCAGATGATCTTTAATGTGGAACTAGTGATGGTAGTGGATGGTGTTGCATTCTAACGAGATAGCCAAGCCACTTGATCCTCTGTCTTGTAATAAATGTGGTACAAGGTATTGATCCCACTGTCTGTCTGATAACAGCATTTCTTACTCGGTCTCGGATTGTTAAGTTGGCAGCTCTCCGCAGGCAACTCATCTCACGGGTGTTGTTTTTGTGAAAGTGTGATTTGGATAAAGTCCAAGTTTGAGATTGGTAGCATAGGGTTGGTGTGAATATGCTGTTTATTATCATATATATCTCTTTACCACTATTATTCTAACGCCATTGACAGCTGTTTATTGGTCAGTATTAGCAAGAGTAATGAATGTAATGGAATGTAAATGAACAGATTAGGAAGAACTTGGAAGCAACAGAGATGTGGTTTTTAAGACGAATGTTGCGAATTCCTTGGACTGCCAGAGTAACTAGCAATGATTGCCTGAAAGAAGCTAATGAAACAACAATAAGAAAGAGACAAACAGCTTTCTTTGGTCATGTGATGAGAAGAGAGTCATTGGAGAACATCGTGACAACTGGAAAGATCGAGGGGAAGAGAGGCAGAGGTAGACCAAGAGAAATGATGCTGGACGGATTGAGACTGTGGAATGGAGGAATATCATCAGCAGAGTTGATCCAGAACACCAAAGACAGAAATCTGTGGAGAGCCACGAAGGTCTACGTCAGCCGGCACGGCACTTGATGATGATGATTAGCAAGAGGCCACTTTTGGGGAAGAGAGGCAGAGGCAGACCAAGAGAAATGATGCTGGACGGATTGAGACGGTGGCATGGAGGAATATCATCAGCAGAGTTGATCCAGAACACCAAAGACCGAGATCTGTGAAGAGCCATGAACGCCTACGCCAGCCGGCACGGCACTTGATGATGATGATTAGCAAGAGGTCACTTTTACTACTGTGATTGTTGTTTGCTTCTCTCCCTTCAGTTTCTATGACTGTTCTGAAATAGTTGTGCCGGTTCATGTCTACAGGGTATTTGTAAATTCTCACTACACTTTGCATGTAGCAGAATTTTTAAAAATGAAGAACATGACGTCATCAAAAAATGTGCTCCACAGTCCATCGTGAAGCGATATGAAGCGAATGGCTGTCGTCTGCTGGGGTAACTCCAAACAGAATGTATGTTATCAAGGGAAGACAGAATTATTTTGGTTGAACAAGTGTTCCGAAATGGCGGTCAATGCACAAGATTTCCTGATAACCAACCTCCTCATCGCATTACGGTTAGAAATGTGTTGAATAAGTTGTGATGAATACTTCATTGGTACTTTCCAGCTTCCCCAAAACAGCATTAGACCATAGCAGTGATTATTGTAACTAATTTAATGAATTTTTTAGCACAATTTTTGAATGTAGTTGCCGGTCTCTCTGCCCGAGGGGTTACAACACTTTCTCCGTAATCCCGTTTATCACGCTGTCTCGAGAGCTGGAAGCGGTTCGACCTCCGCTGGTGACTTGCGGGATAACTGAGCCGGCCGCTCAGAAAGCAATGGCAAACTACTGAGCGTAATCTTGCCAAGAAATCAACAGACAGCTGAAAGATGCTGCTGTTGACAGCGATGTTCTGCAAAGGATATGCGAATTTAAAAAAAAAAAAGTCATGTACTTATTTTATTTTTAATTGTTCTACATACAAAGTGTAGTAAGACTTTAAAAACACACTGTATAAGAATGTCCCCATCTCATCTACTTGGATGTTTTTTTTCTTGTTCGCATATCCTTTACAGGACATCGCTGTCAACATCAGCATTTTCAGCTGATTGTTGATTTCTTGGCAAGATTACGGTCAGTAGTTTGCCATTGCTTTCTGAGCGACCGGCTCACATACCCCTAAGTTACCGACGCGGAGAGAATTGCTACCGATTCTCGCGCACATCATGTTATTCACGAGATTATACGGGATTACGGCGAAAGTCGTGCAACACCTAGACCAGGGGTACCGGCACTTGGATGTTACACTGTGGTATTTCTTTCTTCTTGGAGATGACCGTAATCTATGTTTTCTTACAATTAAATTTTAACCCTATAATATATATATATATATATATATATATATATATATATATATATATATATATATATAGTTGCTCGCTGTGTTCAATAACAGCAAACACTAAATTCCGCAGATCCTATTCTTTGTCTGCAGTCAGCAGTGTATCAGCATATCTTATATTATAGATGATATGTCCCACAATGGAGATTAATGCCTGATCTCGTACCTAATATTCACAGAAAGGATTGTTTAAGCAACAGTTGTATCTACATACATAATGGTGGTTAAAGAACAATAGTATCCACATATAGGAACGTTTAAGCAACAATTGTATCCACATAGAGGAACGTTTAAGCCACAATTGTCTCCACATACAGGAAAGTTTAAAGAACAATTGATCACATATATGATGCTGGTTAAAGAAAAATAAAATCCGCATTTTAAGAGCAATTGTATCCACGGGTATGATAGTTTTAAGAACAATTGTATCCACATACAATATGGTGGTTAAAGAACAATATTATCCACATATATGATCGTTAAAAGAACAACTGTATCCACACACAGGAATGTTTAAACGACTATATCCACGTATGTCACGGTTTAAAGAAGAGCTGTATCCATATATAGGAACGGTTTAAGAACAATTATACCCACATAAAGGAACGTTTAAAGAAAAAAAAAATAGGATCAGGTAAAGGACAATTGCATCCACATACGAGAACGTATAAAGAGCAATTGTATCAACAGATATGGTCGGCTAAAGAACAGTTTTATCTACATATATGGTCGGTTAAAGGACAATTGTATCCACAATTTGATCAGTTAAAGAACAAGTGTAACCACATATAAGGCAGTTCGAATAACAAAAGTATCCACGGATGGTTTAATTAAGTATTATTTGCCAGATATGATCGTTTAAACTAGTTGTATGCACAGGTAGAACCGATTAAAATAGTTGTATGCACAGATATGATTGTCTAAACTAGTTGTATGCACAGACAGGATCTTTTAAACTAGTTGGATGCATGGATAGGATCTTTTAAGCAAGTTGTATATAGAGATAGACAAGACAGAATCGATAGGCTGGACAGGACCATGATAATACCAACTGTATGTGTGATAGATTTGTTTAAATAGTATTATTGCGGTAGTGAGGGACTTCACACTTCAGATACGTGGGTACAATGAGACCACATACACACGCACACCTACATCCACAACACCCTCCTCCCACACACACACACACACACACACACATACACACATCCACACACAATAAACACACACACATCCACACACAATAAACACAGAGAGAGAGAGAGAGAGAGAGAGAGAGAGAGAGAGAGAGAGAGAGAGAGAGGGGGGGGGGGATGCAGCTCATGAATGTGGCGGTAGCCCAGTGCCCCAGCTCCAGCCAGCTGTAGGCAGCCAAGTGTATAATATCTGGCGGTGATCAGGGATGGTGGGCGCGCTGTCATGAGCAGGCCAGTGCTTGAGATGACACCTCCTGGTCATGGAGAATTCCATATTCAGATTGCCACAGAAAACATCGGTGCTAACCTCATATTCAATTAGGGACAAAACAGTATCAGCCTGTATCTGGCAGGGACATGACTGGCGTCCGTAGACTGGCTGACATAGACCCCACTGCGGCTGCTTCATGTATCAGCTGGTGGTGTGCCAGCTTCCGCCGTGTGTGAGGTCAATGCTGGTAGCTTGCTGTATAATGTGCAGGACAAACTGGACACAACCATTCACAAATAATCACAGCTACTTGAGCGGCGGGGAGGGGGCGACCTATTGCGGTGTAATCAAACGATAGAGTCATGCCAGGAAAGAGAGATTTCTTACCTCATTTTGTCCCGAACAACCACCATTATATGTTGACTAGTCTTCATGTATACCAAGATACGCATCATGCGTGATTAGCTATTCTGCATGTGTACCAGTCGAAATGACATGTGTACTTGTGCATCCCACTTTGGGTCGGAGTAAATTTGTATTTACGTATATTTGGTCCCTGTGAAAGTATGCATTTGTGATTTAGTTGTTGTGGTTTCCCCATTCCTCCCACACCCCCGTCGGGCCTGTTCTGATGACCCCGAGTAACGTCGCTGAACTCAAGTTGATTATTGCATTAGAATACAGAAGGCAGATCATGTGTCAGTTCAGGGGTCAACATATACCCCCAGTTCTCTCCCAGGTCTCACACGTCGTGTATATGTGCTTATTGTTTTTATTCACCAATTTTCATTTAGTGGTATCCATTCTCTGTGTGCCTTTCACTTGTGATCAAAGCGTAACTTACTTAAATGTCTTTTTTCTCTGAATGTAACGTAACCTTCTGTTAATTGTCTATTGCTTCCTTATTATTTCCTGTATCTTGCTTTAACATTATAGCTGTAAATTAGAATTACATTTTTGTTCTCTTCTCCCACTTGCTTTCGTCCTCACTCCCTGTCTCTATCTATCTGTCTGTCTCTCTCCCTCTCTCCCTCTTGGATTGTCACCCCGTTTGTTATCATTGTTATGATTGTTTCTGTGGCGTGTGTTAGTTTACTTGGCTAAACCGTTGAGAAGTTAGGCATAAACAGGCAGCCATTTGTCTACTGACCTTGTGCGAGCCACGTCTCCTGCATTTGACTTAAATCTTTGAATAATTCTGTAGGACAGAAAGAAAACATTGATAGAAATGTTCATATGACAACAGGGGATGGGGGTTGGGGGGGGGGGGGGATGGCAGGGGGGAAATATAACACATATACACGAGACAGTGGCTGTAAACATAGTCCTAATCTACACTTGGCCAGGCTCCCTGGCCTAGTGGTTAACGTCTTTCTCCGTAATTCCGTATATCCACGTGAGGAACATAACCTGCGCGAGAGTTGGTAGGTTCTTGTAGCGTTGGTAACTTACGGGGGTATGTGAGGCGGTCGCTCAGAAAGCAATGGCAAACTATTGAGCGTAATCTTGCCTAGTACATCAACAGCGGCTGAAAAATGATGGTGTTGACTGCAACGTCCTGTAAGGGATATGCAACATAAACAAAAAATCTACACTTACCAACTGGCAATATAACGAGCCAGGATCGAGAGGTCTGACAAGATACTTAAAAAGTCGCTTAAAAGTAGACAGAGTCGACTTCATTGCACCAGGTTTTTATCCCATATGGCTCGGTCTTTTTCCGCAGGGCGGAAAGCGTCGCACACAGCACGAACTCCGTAGCTTCAGCGTTGACCCACAGGAGTCTCCGAAAAAATTCACCCGTGAACTGAAGGACGCGGCCCGGAATCGAACCCACAACTTTCGGAGCCCGAGTCAAACAGCTTGACTACTTCGCCACGGAGACTCCCTGACCAGTTACTGTGGTTGCATTGATTCTATTGTATGTGTGTGTGTGTGTGTGTGTGTGTGTGTGTGTGAGTGTGTGTGTATGTGTCTGTATGTGTGTGTGTGTGTGTGTGTGTGTGTATGTGTGTGTGTGTGTGTGTGGTTTTTTTAACGTAATAAGTAGAGATTATAGGACACACAAGACAATATAAACATTGACAGCAATTGTGTCTACACCGGGATTCAAACCTCTGGCCCATCATAACTGTGAACAGAGACACATTGAACACCTGTCTGTGAAGCTGGTCACTGTCACGTGTGTTTCGCTGCCGGTATAGGCTGCAGATCTGAAGAGCCTAGAGCTGGTCCAAGCAGTCGCCACGCCGTGTTCTCGTTAAGTGTGTGATTTCACAACTACTGGAGAATCATGCCTGGCCTTGCTGAGCCAATATCCCAGCAACCGATTATCTTCTTGTGAACATGCTGTGCTCTACAGCCTCAACAGCAGACACAACTACCTCGGTTATCTAGCCACGTTAATAATTAACATTAGTTATCTCGAGACATTCTGTAAGAGAGAGAGAGAGAGAGAGAGAGAGAGAGAGAGAGAGAGAGAGAGAGAGAGACGGATGGAGAGAGAGAGAGAGGAAAAGACAGACAGACAGACAGACAGACTAACAGACAGACGGACGGACAGACAGACAGACAGACAGACAGACAGACAGACAGACAGACAGACAGACAGGCAGACAGACTAATAGATAATAAACCTCAAAAGTCATGAACATTTTAGAAGACTACCGAAAAAAAATACTGATGTTGAATTTAAAAGCTGTTGTTGGGATAACAACTGACTCAAGTATCAACACAATGAAAAAAAAATAAAACATGATAATAAGACAAGGAAAAGAATAGGAATGCATCCAGGTCCAACTATATTAGTCACGAATAAAGACACCAGCAAATGGAATGTCTAGTACACGATGGCAGGAGGTTGCGTATTTCCCGTCATCCTCAGCAGCTCTGCATGCCTCATACAAAATTGATAAGGCGAAAATTGCGAATAAACCCGATGACGAAGTAAGCGAGACAGACACGGCGAGAACGCACGTGCAGGAAAGCGGTTTTTTTTTTTTTTTTTCTGACAGTGCCCGTGTTAGCGTAACGTGAAATTAGCCCGCACTGATAATAATTGTTTTTCTTTTATTAATAGCATTATTGGTCCCGCTGTTCCATTAGTGAAAGGTGTCAATAGAGGACACGGCCGCCGTGGTTGAGTCGCCAATAACCGGGTCGGGCTGGCAGCCTCTGCAGCATCCAATATGGAGTTCCAGCTGCTAGAGGACAATAGAAATAGAAGACAGTCGAACTGTAGAATGTTGCTACAGAATGTCCTGTGAGTTTGTGCTGGTTATGTTAGGAAATAACGTACAACATATCAACTGTGGAGAGTAGATAATGTAGGTTAGCTAGGGATGGTAGGAAATAGCGTACAACATATCAACTGTGGAGAGTAGATAATGTAGGTTAGCTAGGGATGGTAGGAAATAGCGTACAACATATCAACTGTGGAGAGTAGATAATGTAGGTTAGCTAGGGATGGTAGGAAATAGCGTACAACATATCAACTGTGGAGAGTAGATAATGTAGGTTAGCTAGGGATGGTAGGAAATAGCGTACAACATATCAACTGTGGAGAGTAGATAATGTAGGTTAGCTAGGGATGGTAGGAAATAGCGTACAACATATCAACTGTGGAGAGTAGATAATGTAGGTTAGCTAGGGATGGTAGGAAATAGCGTACAACATTGGTACTCTGGAGTGTAGATACCAATTGTCTTCTGAAGATACCTGAAAATAGACTAAATAACTACAGAACAATGAAATCGAACAGGGTACATACAGAACGTCTTCAGAAATTTAGCTGGGGTGGTAATACATCACTATAGAAGTGATCATATGGTCAGGTCTCAGTCAGATATTACCGAGTTACCGAATGACAGTTGACGGTACACGATGAAGACATTCCCTTGACAGTTCTTCAAAATGATTAAAGTCATGCACATGAGAGGTGACTGCTGCACGCCCTCCACAACAATACAAGATTGTGGGAAACACATACTTAATACCACTGACATTAAAGCAAGATCGGGAACATAATTTAAAGAATTAATATATTCACAAATAAATACATTGACAATTCCAGGCAATAATACTATGTAGAATATAATGTCGCAAGTATCTTAGAACAGAAAGTGAGAGAAGCAAATAGAAACAAGCCCCAAGAACAAAGCTACTGGCATGGATAATTTTCCAGTTGAAGCCATTAAAAAGCATTAAAGGCGGTGGGATAAAATGGCGAGTAAACATATTTAACCAGGCATGGCAAGAGAGGAGAGTACTACACAACTGGCAAAGAGCTGTGATTTTACCTATAATGAAGAACAAGGGTAGCGGGAAAGACTGCAATGCATAGAGAGGCATATCTCGACTCAGCCATGTAGGAAACATGCATGCACATATTTTAGAACGGAGAACGAGTGACAAGATAGAACAGGTTTGTAAATGATGCTCAATTTGGCTTTACAAAAGAAAAAGAATGCACCGATGTAATTTTTGCTTTAAGACAGATGAGTGCAAAATTTATAGAATACAACAGGAAACTAAGTCTGGCTTTCATAGATCAAGAAAATGTCTTTGACTGAGTAAATAGGAATAAGTTGTGGAAAGTCCTCGAAAAACACGGTGTAACTGGGCAGCTGTTGGATAACATCCGGGTTGTGTACCAAAACAGTGAATGTACAGCAAGAACAGCAAGAACATGTAAGAACAAATTTCCAGACCAGATGGAAACAGAGGAAGAGGCCGACCACGTAAACGTTGGACGGAGGGAATAGCATAGTCCATGGGAATATCGATACATGAAGCCCATAAGCGGGCACTCTCACGATGTTTATACTTCACCTCGGCACCGCAAGGTACAAGAGGAACATAATGAGATGAGATGAGATGAACAGGTGTCGGCTGGACAAACTGGTTGCAAGTAACATCAGGTGTCAGACAAGGATGTGTTTGATCACCACTTGCGTTCATCACCGACATGGATGAGTTTAATACAGAAACAAATCCACATCCAGAGAGTTTCAATGAGCTGCTGTTTGCAGTCTGTATGAGAACAAGCGGATAACCTGCACTGTATACATTGACTTGACAATTGTTGTCTGAATTTTGATATGAAGATTAACACTGAAAAGATACAAGTACCGGGGCAGTGTGTTGACAGAGGATGGAAGACTGGATGTATCTACAGAAATGGAAACGAGAATACAGAACCCATACAACGTCATAAAATAAAATAGCACCTATTCTTAACATTCAAATATCAACATGCATAAAAAACAAAGAAGCTAAGATACTCTATTCGTCTCAACGCTGTGTTACCACTGCCAGACATGGATAGTGCTAGAAACCCACACGTGAGATGAGATGCATAAGAAATCAGCTGGAAAAACAAAACAAAAACAAAAAACAGATAGAGAGACCAATGAGAAACCAAGAACAACACCCATTACTGATTTTATAGAACACCTCAGAATGAAATGGTTCCAACATTTAGCTAGAATGGAACAAGATCAACCAGCAGCGAGGGTGTTCTACGCGAGAACATCGGAATACAAGGCGAGATGACGACCCAGAAATAGGTGGCTAGATGAGTGAAGGAGACATTGACGAAATCATGTACTAAGTTTGCACAAGCAACGAGACAAGCGAACACAGACAAGTAAGTCTGCCTCCTCTCTTAGACGGTTCACGGCAAAAGCAGTAAAGAAAAAGAGGATGACGTAGGTTCAGATTACCATCAGCTGGTAAAATTAGCTTGAAGCCCCAGAGTTACATAACCTCTTATACACGTGGTAGTCAATACAATGTAGGGTAACTCAGAAATCCAGATATGTCATGTGTCTTGTGGATCTCAAAGACCTTTCTTATAACACAAGCCTCGGGTTTTCTTTATGTATATCCTATCCAGCGCCTGCATCTTTTCTTCACGTCTTGACTCATTGCTGCTGTCTAGTTCTCTCTATGAGCTCCATGCTGCTACTGTCTAGTTCTCTCTATGAGTTCCACATTGGTGATTCTAGGCTATATTGTGAACTCCGGCCAGAAATGGAATTTACTGGCCTGATAGCAGGATCAGAAACCAGATTGACTACATTCTGATTAGCAAAAGATTTAGAAACGCACTAACAGTAGCAAAAACAGTTCCCAGTGCTGATTGTTATAGTGACCACAGACTAGTTACAGGAACATTGAGGATAAAGCTGAAGAAAATCAAATATATAACAGGAAACACTAAATATGATTTGTGTACATTGAGTAATGACAAGGAAATACAAAACAAATTCAACATAGAAGTACAGAACAGATTTGATATATTGTCTGATCTAGAAATATTATTCCAGGATGTGAATTATCAATGGGAAATATTAAAGAATTCAATCAGTTTGGCTGCAGAAACAACTATTCCAAAATTAAAGAAGGTGGGTCGTAAGAAATGGATGACTGAAGAAATTTTACACCTAATGGAAACAAGAAGACTCAACAAAAATAATTCTGCCAAATATGAAGACATTCACAGACGTCAGAATATTATGTGGGAAGGCAAAAGAATCATGGCTTGAAGAAAAGTGCTTAGAAATTGAAAAACAACACAACAGTCAAAATACCAAATTAGTGCACAAAAGAATTCAGGAACTTACTAATAAAAGAACAAGTACATCAACAGGCTGTCTAAAAACTAAAGATGGTAAAATCATAATAGAAAAAAGATCAGATTCTACAGGTATGGACAGATTATGTGAAACACCTTTATGATGATTACAGAAACGAACAGTGTGATATTAGATTTAATAATGAAGGACCACCAATTTTAAATATGGAGGTTCAAAATGTTCTTAAGCATATGAAAGCTGGCAAGGCCCCCGGTGTAGATAACATCACAACAGAAATGATTAAAGCTTTAGAAGTATTTGGATTAGAGCAAGTCACCAGACTGCTGAAAACATTATATGATACTGGAGATATACCTTCTGAATTATGTAATTATGTATTTATTGCAATCCCAAAGAAATCAGGAACCTTGGAATGTGATCAACATAGAACAATTAGTATAATGAATCACATCACAAAGATTTTGTTACGAATTATCATGCAAAGAGTGAGGAAGAAAATACAACCTGAAATAGGGGAAGAACAATGTGGGTTTGTAGAAGGAAAGGGTACAGTAAATGCTGTGTATATGTTGCTAACAGTTACTGAACGTGCTATAGAAGTAAACAAGGATATACATCTTTGCTTTATTGACTACACAAAGGCTTTTGATAGAGTTAGACATGTCAACATGGTGGATATGCTTGCAGATCTACAAATTGATGGGAAAGACATTAGACTTATAAAAAACATATATTGGAAACAACAAGCTGCAATAAGGATTGATAATGAAGTGGGACAATATCAACCTATTAAGAGAGGTGTTAGGCAGGGATGTGTAATGTCTCCAGATCTTTTTTCCCTATATAGTGAAAATATTTTCATAAATGTAGAAGATATAAATGGAATCAGCATTGATGGAAGAAACATCAATAACATTAGATATGCAGATGATACAGTATTGATTGCAGACAATGCACAGGATCTGCAACAATTAGTAGACGCGGTTGTTGTACACAGTGAGCAGCTAGGGTTGGAATTAAATTGTAAGAAGACACAGGTTATGGTCGTCACTAGGAAGAACGAAATACCACAATGTAATATACAAGTAAATGGGAATATTCTGCAACAAGTGAATCGATACAATTATCTCGGAACAGTCATAACATCTGATGGGAGATGCCTTGAAGAGATTAGAAGAATCGCCATGGCAAAAGTAGCCTTTAGCAAGATGAAAGACATTCTGACCAATAAAAAGATGTCAATTGAAACGAGAAAAAGAGTGTTGAGGGGATACATAGAGCCTGTTCTTTTGTATGGATGTGAAACTTTGACAATGTGCAGTCAAGCTGAAAAACATCTGATGGCTGCAGAAATGTGGTTTCTGAGGAAAATGCAAAGAATACCATGGACAGACAGAAAAACCAACGACCAAGTACTACAGGAGACAAATGAAAATCGTAGACTGATTAGAGAAATTAGACGAAGACAGTCAACATTTTTTGGACATGTTATGAGAAGAAATGGATTGGAGAAATTATTGACAACTGGCAAGATCGAGTGGAACAGACCAAGAGGAAGACCGAGAGGAAAATACCTGGATGGCTTTGCCACATGGCATGGACGAGACAGGAACACTGAGCTGATCCACGACTCCGGTGATCGAGTGAAATGGCGAGTCATGACCGCCTACGCTTTCCGGCATGGCACATGATTGATTGATTGAGCACAGCAGCTCTGTGATCTGGCATTGTTCCATGACATTCACCTCCTGTCCCAGATATAACATCGGATGCGAAGCCAACTAAGCAACCAAGACTGGATGTCACAACAATTAGGTCTAAAATACATAGGGAAAAGACACAGATAGGGAGAGTAAATAAATTAACGAAGCAAATTAGAATCCGCTCTCCCTTGGTCAAACCTCTCTCCAAGAGGTGGAATCCGCTCTCCCTTGGTCAAACGTCACTCCAAGAGGTAGAATCCGCTCTCCCGTGGTCACACCTCACTCCAAGAGGTGGAATCCGCTCTCCCGTGGTCACACCTCACTCCAAGAGGTGGAATCCGCTCTCCCGTGGTCACACCTCACTCCAAGAGGTGGAATCCGCTCTCCCGTGGTCACACCTCACTCCAAGAGGTGGAATCCGCTCTCCCGTGGTCACACCTCACTCCAAGAAGTGGAATCCGCTCTCCCGTGGTCACACCTCACTCCAAGAGGTGGAATCCGCTCTCCCGTGGTCACACCTCACTCCAAGAGGTGGAATCCGCTCTCCCGTGGTCAAACCTCACTCCAAGAGGTGGAATCCGCTCTCCCGTGGTCAAACCTCACTCCAAGAGGTGGAGTCCGCTCTCCCGTGGTCAAACCTCACTCCAAGAGGTGGAGTCCGCTCTCCCGTGGTCAAACCTCACTCCAAGAGGTGAATTCGCTCTCCCTCGGTCAAGCCTCACTCCAAGAGGTGGAATTCGCTCTCCCTTGGTCAAATCTCACTCCAAGAGGTGGAGTCCGCTCTCCCGTGGTCAAACCTCACTCCAAGAGGTGGAATCATATGTAGGTAGCAAGTAGACAGATGGGAGAACAGACAGAGATATTACAGTAAAAATACAAAACAACGAGCTGAGCTGTTATAGCATAAGGAAGTGTGTGGATGTCAAAGGAAATCAAACCTAACACCGAATGTAGAATATATAACTCTAACATTACTCCAGTATTAATGTAAGAATCAGAACAACGAACAACAGCTACAGTAATTACAAACATTCACTAATTGATGCCTGTGCAGTATGGAGGCACTCAAATGGTATGACAGAAACACCACCATGGAAAGCGTCGGATGAACGAAGCAAATACAGTGGTACCTCGGGTTACAAACTTAATTCGTTCCAGAACTCGGTTCGTAACCTGAAACGTTTTTAACCCGAAACATTGAAATCAATGAAATAAAGACAATACGTTTCAAGATGAAAGAATCGTTCTATTTTTTTTTTTATTAACATCGGGTCGTTTACCTGCAAAACGCAAAGAATACGTCTTCTTAACGTATTAAATAAAGAGAAAGAAAACAACCAAGTGAATTAAATGTAAAATTTTAAAAAAAAAAAAAAGGATTTAGTCTATCTTTATTACCAAGAAAACGATCATGGGAAATTTTTCATTTTCTTTGTTATTCTGAATCATTAGTTTCAGGAGTATCTTGTCGCTGTTTCTTGGCAGTCGACTGGGAATCTAGCTGCACCAAGAAACTATCTTTGTTTTTAAATTTGTCGCTTCCTTTGCTGGATAATCTTTCTGAAGTGGGCCATCGTGTTATCATTCATCAGGTTTACTGCCCTGTAGCAACAAGTTTGTTTGGATGATGGTTCACGATGAAGTTTTCGACGTCTGCCCACTTGCTGCAAATTTCTTTACTCCTGGCAGTTGAAATGGTCACTGACTCCTCATCATCGGACGACTGCTCCTCCTTTAATGTCTTTAGCTGTTCACTCTGAAGATCCGCAAGCTCATCTGTAGTACTGTTTGTACTGTACGCGATCGTTTGTCTCCAACGTTGCACCTTGCTCTTTTTCTGTCGCCTTAGTTCGTAACCCGAGGCTCTGTTCGTTACCCAAGACATACAATTTTCGAAGTTGTTCGTAACCTGAATTGTTCGTGACCTGATGCGTTCGTAACCCGAGGTACCACTGTATCTGTGAACGAAATGATGAGGAAAGGACGCAGATGGAATAGACACACATTTATAAAGCTCAATATCCCATAGGGCCAGTGGAATAAGAAGAAAACCTAAATACATACGCAAAAGATCATTAGGGAAATATATAATAACATTTATGGACATGGACAGAACTGCAGGAGGTAGCACAAGATAGAATGGTTTTCCCCGGGAAGGTTAACCCGGTCAACAAATGCCCGCAGAAGTCGGATGTGTCGGCCTAACCGCGCAAGAACGCAGCTCTGCTGTAAACAGGCACAACGCAGTCACATCCGAAAAAAAAATCCGGATGAACGCAGCAGAAGAAGAAGAATGGTTTGACATGAGAGGATATGGGGGGGGGGGGGGGGGACTGCAGGAGATAGCAAAAGATAGAATAGTTTGATATGGTGGGACATGGAGGGAACTGCAGGCTGTAGCAAAAGATAGAATGGTTTTACTTGAGGGAACATGGAGGGAACTGCAGGGGCTAGAAAAAGATAGAACGGTTTGACTTGAGGGGACATGGGGGGGGGGGGGAGAACTACAGGAGATAGCAAAAGATTGAACGGTTTGACTTGAGGAGACATGAGGGTAACTACAGGAGATATCAAAAAATAGAATGGTTTGACTGGTGTTCATGTGGGGCTATTGTTCCAGTCGACGATGGAGGGCAGCAGTAACAGCGGCAGCAGCAGCTGTAGAAGGTGGAGAAGACTGGTTGTACAATTTGTCAAGTATAATATCTATGGATGTTTTATCTATATAACGAACACAAATCTGACAACTCCTCCTTCCTGGACCAATCATGAATGAGTTGACTATAATTTTAGAACAGAGTCGCAAACAATGCGTGGTTACTATTTTCGTGTCGATATGAATTGTATAATAACTTGATTATGTTTAGAATGATGAAAACAAAAATTGCTAGTACACTGTACACGACCAGTGCAATGAGGTCAAATCATTCGCTGTGAAATGATTTATCAAAGCTACCAGCAACCACGCCATTGAACTTCAGTTTCTATAAATGGGAAAATTCAGAGTTCGTGATCTTGAAACTTGCATTTGGTCCAGAAAGGAGGACGGCTAGCGTTTACTCAGCAGGGTAGTGGACGTCAATCAAAGATAGCAGTACTCACCCTCCGAGTCGTGTAGAAGCACGTGTGAATCTGGAGGGGCGGCCGACAATGCTTTCATCTCCTCATCATATACGACAGTGGAGGCGCAGGGGCCTTGGGGCGTTCAGTGCCACAGCTGCGCAGACAGGGGTGGGATGGGAGAAGAGGAGATTGTCAAGATGTGATTACGAAAATAACATGGAAGACAAGTGCGCCAAGCTGCGGGAGGAAAAATGATGTATGTGAATACACATATGTATGGCTACGTCACCTGATGTTATCAGATGTGACTTATATGATGGTATGATAACATGATAACATACCCAGTGCTTCAGTCATAACATATATACACATATGTATGGCTAGGTCACCTGATGTTATCAGATGTGACTTATATGATGGTATGATAACATACCCCCGTGCTTCAGTCATAACATATATTATACCCCTCAGTCGTAAACCATGCTTGCTAACAATGACGATGACTGACGAAAATGGCAATAACAGCAGTAATGATGAATGTACAAATATTGACTGGCGCTGCAAGTTAGTTGCATATCCTTTACAGGACTTAGCTGTCAACCCCAGCAGTATTTGGCTGTTTGTGATTCCTGTGCAAGTTAACGTTCAGTAGTTTGCCATTGCTTTCTGAACGACCGGAAATTATACCATTGTATGGAAACCAACGCATGGTGGTCTGCTTCCAAATCGCCCGCAGTTGTGCAAAGCACGTTAAGTGATATTGTGTGAAAGGAACATTAAATTATGTTGTGTGACAGAAGCATTATATAATGTTATTTGAAAGGAACATTGAGTAATGGATGTGAAAGGAACATTTGATAATGCTTATCAAAAGATAACCATTAAATCAGTTTCTTTGTACATAACATTAAATAATGTTAAATGACAGGAACATCAAATAACGTTATTTCATTTTGCTTTAAATTAAGTCATATATCCCCGTATATATATATATATATATATATATATATATATATATATATATATATATATATATATATATATATATATATATATATATATATATATATATCAAGGCTAGTGTACCGGCTGTCACATGTCCCCATGTATATATGTCTCAAGGCTAGTGTACCGGCTGTCACATGTCCCCATGTATATATGTCTCAATGCTAGTGTACCGGCTGGCACATGTCCCCGTGTTTATATGTCTCAAGGCTAGTGTACCGGCTGTCACATGTCCCCGTGTTTATATGTCTCAAGGCTAGTGTACCGGCTGTCATATGTCCCCGTGTATATATGTCTCAAGGCTAGTGTACCGGCTGTCACATGTCCCCATGTATATATGTCTCAAGGCTAGTGTACCGGCTGTCACATGTCCCCATGTATATATGTCTCAAGGCTAGTGTACCGGCTGTCACATGTCCTCATGTATATATGTCTCAAGGCTAGTGTACCGGCTGTCATATGTCCCCATGTATATATGTCTCAAGGCTAGTGTACCGGCTGTCATATGTCCCCATGTATATATGTCTCAAGGCTAGTGGTAGTTAGTTAGTTAGTCGCAGTTCCAACTTCACAGCAACGGGTCGTCCCCATTATGCTCAGTTCCTGTGCCAGTGAATATCACATAAAACGCTCCCCACTGCCCAATGTGAAAAGTGGAAAAGACAGGAGTCTCGACAAACAACAGGTCGCACAGATACACTGTGCATAATGCCGCCGCCAGAATGTCAACACACCAGTCCCCCACGAAACACCCAGTTCATCTCTGATGGAATCGGCAGTCATTTTCCTATCTGAATGTTTCCTAGATGTTCACCCACACAGTCCACGAAAATACAGTTTATCGCTGATGGCAGTGGCAGTCAACCAGAAGCCCAGCAGCCACGCATTTCTGCATAAGGCAAAAAACGGTCAACTCTGGGACATAGCCACCTGCCATCACTCCGAACATGCAGACACGTTCCAAAAAACCTCAGGCAGATTCGAAAGCATTTCACATGAACCTCACAGCTCACAGTGTCGCACCACGCACTCACTCAGTAGCAGGGCGACGGAACCATCAAGCCTCCTTAGTCGCCTCTTACGACATGCGTGGTAGGCTGCAGTGTTGCTATTCTTTGCTTCCCTTATGGGCCCCGGCAACACACGGGAGCTAGTGTGCCGGCTGTCACATGTCCCCGTGTATATATGTCTCAAGGCTAGTGTACCGGCTGTCATATGTACCCATGTATATATAACTCAAGGCTAGTGTACCGGCTGTCATATGTCCCCGTGTATAAATGTCTCAAGGCTAGTGTACCGGCTGTCATATGTCCCCGTGTATATATGTCTCAAGGCTAGTGTACCGGCTGTCATATGTCCCCATGTATATATGTCTCAAGGCTAGTGTACCGGCTGTCATATGTCCCCGTGTATATATGTCTCAAGGCTAGTGTACCGGCTATCATATGTACCCATGTATATATAACTCAAGGCTAGTGTACCGGCTGTCATATGTCCCCGTGTATATATAACTCAAGGCTAGTGTACCGGCTGTCATATGTACCCATGTATATATAACTCAAGGCTAGTGTACCGGCTGTCATATGTCCCCATGTATATATGTCTCAAGGCTAGTGTACCGGCTGTCATATGTACCCATGTATATATAACTCAAGGCTAGTGTACCGGCTGTCATATGTCCCCGTGTATATATGTCTCAAGGCTAGTGTACCGGCTGTCATATTTCCCCATGTATATATGTCTCAAGGCTAGTGTGCCGGCTGTCACATGTCCCCGTGTATATATGTCTCAAGGCTAGTGTACCGGCTGTCATATGTACCCATGTATATATAACTCAAGGCTAGTGTACCGGCTGTCATATGTACCCATGTATATATAACTCAAGGCTAGTGTACCGGCTGTCATATGTACCCATGTATATATAACTCAAGGCTAGTGTACCGGCTGTCATATGTCCCCGTGTATATATGTCTCAAGGCTAGTGTACCGGCTGTCATATGTCCCCGTGTATATATGTCTCAAGGCTAGTGTACCGGCTGTCATATTTCCCCATGTATATATGTCTCAAGGCTAGTGTGCCGGCTGTCACATGTCCCCGTGTATATATGTCTCAAGGCTAGTGTACCGGCTGTCATATGTACCCATGTATATATAACTCAAGGCTAGTGTACCGGCTGTCATATGTACCCATGTATATATAACTCAAGGCTAGTGTACCGGCTGTCATATGTACCCATGTATATATAACTCAAGGCTAGTGTACCGGCTGTCATATGTCCCCGTGTATATATGTCTCAAGGCTAGTGTACCGGCTGTCATATGTCCCCGTGTATATATGTCTCAAGGCTAGTGTGCCGGCTGTCACATGTCCCCGTGTATATATGTCTCAAGGCTAGTGTACCGGCTGTCATATGTACCCATGTATATATAACTCAAGGCTAGTGTACCGGCTGTCATATGTCCCCGTGTATATATGTCTCAAGGCTAGTGTGCCGGCTGTCACATGTCCCCGTGTATATATGTCTCAAGGCTAGTGTACCGGCTGTCATATGTACCCATGTATATATAACTCAAGGCTAGTGTACCGGCTGTCATATGTACCCATGTATATATAACTCAAGGCTAGTGTACCGGCTGTCATATGTACCCATGTATATATAACTCAAGGCTAGTGTACCGGCTGTCATATGTACCCATGTATATATAACTCAAGGCTAGTGTACCGGCTATCATATGTCCCCATGTATATATGTCTCAAGGTTAGTGTACCGGCTGTCACATGTCCCCGTGTATATATGTCTCCAGGTTTGTGTACCGGCTGTTATATGTCCCCATGTATATATGTCTCAAGGCTAGTGTACCGGCTGTCACATGTCCCCGTGTATATATGTCTCAAGGTTTGTGTACCGGCTATCATATGTCCCCATGTATATATGTCTCAAGGTTTGTGTACCGGCTGTCATATGTCCCCATGTATATATGTCTCAAGGTTAGTGTACCGGCTGTCACATGTCCCCGTGTATATATGTCTCAAGGCTAGTGTACCGGCTATCATATGTCCCCATGTATATATGTCTCAAGGTTAGTGTACCGGCTGTCACATGTCCCCGTGTATATATGTCTCAATGCTAGTGTACCGGCTATCATATGTCCCCATGTATATATGTCTCAAGGCTAGTGTACCGGCTATCATATGTCCCCATGTATATATGTCTCAAGGCTAGTGTACCGGCTGTCACATGTCCCCATGTATATATTTCTCAAGGCTAGTGTACCGGCTGTCATATGTACCCATGTATATATAACTCAAAGCTAGTGTACCGGCTGTCATCTTTTCCTATGTATGAGTCCACGGTATTAAGTAACAGGAAATTAATTATAAAGTACGTGGAAAAGAATGTGCGTGCGTGCGTGCGTGCGTGCGTGCGTGTGTGTGTGTGTGTGTGTGTGTGTGTGTGTGTGTGTGTGTGTGTGCTTATCCCTTACAGGACGTTGCAATCAACATCCGCATTTTTCAGCTGCTGTCGATGTACTAGGCAAGATTACGCACAGTAATTTACCATTGCTTTCTGAGCTACCGGCTCACATATTCCGTAAGTTACCAACGCGGCGAGAACCGCTACCGATTCTCACGAGAATATACGGGATTACGGATAAAGACGTTAACAACTAAGCCAGGGAGTTATTTGTTTGTTGTTGTTTTGTTTGTTTGTTTGTTTGTTTTGTCAGACAAAATGGCGGTTTAGTATGGAGACAGTTGTTTAAGATCAGAGGGTGTGAAACTTTTGTGCGATCTACAGAATATTGACGGTTCAGTATGCAGACAGTTGTCTGAGTCTGGGGAAGGTGTATGAATGAGTAGAAAGATTTCATAAGACAGCAGTAGAGAAACAAATTCAAGACGAAGGAAGCCACTGCAAAGTCATGATGACCATCTTTTGGGATATTAAGTTCCCTATATTGGAGCATGTTCAGGAAATAGGTGAAGCTCGATACAGTGAAATGCTGGTGAACCAACTGAGGCCCGCGATGCGACCAAAACAATGAACATTTGTGGGGTCCACGATTTGCAGACGACAACGAGCTATTGGATGGGCTTCCAAATGAGTTCAAGGCTATACCCACAAACGTTTTTCTTAAAATGTATCAACAAGCTAGTTGACAGGGAGACCAAATGTATCGCCAGGCAGGGCAACTATACTGAGAAATAACACACGTAACATTTCTGGTACGAACTTTTGTAAATATGTTAATCGTAAAATTAATGTTACTTAATAAATTCCCTTCGTATATGTGTCAAAGACTGAAACAGGAGGCAGGAAGCCTGCCTCATGATAGAACACCACCGGGACGTGGGGTCAACCTCAGATGGAGTAGAGGGAACACAGTGCCCGGGATCAGGGCAGGATAGATGATAGAAAAGGGGGACTATTAACTAGTCCTCACACGGAGGCGTTGACCAGATAGTTAGCACTACTGGTCACGACAGAATCACGCCTGCGTGATAGCCACGATTAGCACTCAACCAAAGACAGCTAATAGAAGCGTGCTAACTGACCTAGCACGCAAAGAGCCGAAGGACGCATGAAGGTCCTTCCGCGTGGCGTGTAGCGACGCGAGTGAAGGAAGTCAGACTGGGGACTGACTCTGTAGTGTTCACATCGTGTAGAATAGAAGATAGTTTTCGTATAGCCTAGTAGATAGAGATTAGCTATAGGGTTTAGGAAAACTAGTGATAGAGAATATTGTGACTTTATGTGTGATTAGATAGCGACTGTTTTGCAATTGTAAAGAGCCAACGGCAATAAAATGTACCATTTCATTCCTCGCACACGACTTGCAAGTTTCTTGTATGGTGTGGGAGAAGTAATCCGATGATGCCTGAAACATGAGTTGTTGACATATACTGAGAAATAACACACGTAACATTTCTGGTACGAACTTTTGTAAATATGTTAATCGTAAAATTAATGTTACTTAATAAATTCCCTTCGTATATGTGCCTCTGGCCGATGATTACATTAAATAATAGGTTAGTAGAGATAGGTTGATAACGGCGTCTGGGAATTTTCGTAAAATATTCTTGAACTTGCAGCTCCAAATAAAGGAGAGTTACTCTCTGATCACATTTGAAGACCGTCCCGTCAATGTTGCTATCATCGCCATGTTTGCAGTGATGTAATTCAATGATGTCACAATTGGTCGCCTAATGCAAACTGGAGGCAGCCTAGCGGCTCTCCATGGGAGTTGCTTGATTCAGTTATCACTGTTTGAACGTTGAGGCTGATATGAGGCTGGTTGTTATAAACACTCAGCCAGAATTGTGAAGCTAGTTGCCCAGATGTACATACAACCATCGCATCAAGGTTAAAGATGAAGATAGTCCCATGAGAGTCGGGTAGGAACGGCCAGGCCTTCACTGATTCTAAGCTGCGATATAACCTAGTGGGGTGGTCACTTCCCTACCTTGCCGCCTTTTCTTCCCACAAAAACCAGAGAATTCTAAATTTCGATTTTCGATTTCGATTCTACCATTACCTCTACCCCGTTAAACCTCAAGGAGAAGTTATAGTTAGGGTTCATCACCGGCTCAGAATGATAGTCCTGTGACAAATCAGCTAAAAGCAGCTGCTCATGGTTTTACCCTCACAGGCTTATTAATCCGAAGGTGATTGTTGTCCATACGGGGTATCCAGTATTCATTTATAGCCGGCGCTGTGGTGAAGTGCTATCGAACGCTATTAGTAATTTCGCATACCACGTTAGAAATCTGCTGCGGGCGATTTGGAAGCAGACCACCTTGGTTGATTTTTAAGAATAGTATGAGCGTCGATCGTTCAGGAAGCATTGACAAACCACTGAACGTAAACTTGCCTTGTAAATGACAAATAGTTAACAAATGTTGGGGTTGAATGTGACGTGATGTAAAAGAATATACAACTAACTAACCCATTTATATTCAGCTGAGTCGACCCAGGAACCGCGCTGGTCTTAACAATTAGAACTCTTTTACTTAATGAACCTTATCTTCCAATTAGACGCAGTATAAAACGGGTAGCAAGAAATGTCGAGGGAAGTCAGGGGGCCGATGTGATATTGACCCCCCCCCCCCTCCATACCCAGTCGAGCGCTGATTGGTGTATGAGATAATGTGTGGCTAGTATCATATACTCGGTAGCTTCAAGGTGTGGGAAGGGCTGTTTGACCGCTGCCTGGTTACTAATAGAATATATTACTACTATAGATAAGTGGCCCCCGTTATGACAACTAGTGAACCTCCGATCTCCCACTGTAGCCAGCCAAGTGACCAGCCACGCACAGCAGGTCATGCAGAGTTCTTTCTCTGGAAGAATGACCAGTTCCATTTAGGAGTATTGGTCTATTAACGAGGTAAGCCTACAATTTATCATCCTATGTTGTTATTCAGATCTAAACATTCTTTTTCCTGTAAATGAACGAACAAATTAAAGTGCTGTCATTTCATTTCTGCCCTGGTAGGTCAACCATCAGTTAGGCCGGGTGGAACAATGACTAGAGGTCCTTCAACATTCTGTTCTATTAGTTTTCTTGGGCTCTTTCGGATCCTGAAGCTTGTAAGAAGTAGACTATTACAAGAACTCACTTGAAATCTAACTCTACTGGCGAATGGAAATCGATTGACTCCTTTCTCGGGGCGTTTAGTGAAGTTCATCTTCTCATCATCCTGTGGTGTGCCGTAACCCGGAGCTTTCTATATACACTGTTTTATTGGGTTACTTGGTATGTATTGTCCTTATTTTGGGTATACCGTACTATGAGAACTGGTTCTGAGAGGGGGATAAATTAGTATCACTGTTAAGATTTTATGAAGGAGTATTATCGAAGGCCAATGGTTCTTTGTCTTGTATCATTCTCGGAAAACGATCTCTTGTTAGGAGGAAGAGGGTCTGGTTTTGGCAGATCTTTTGTTGATCTGTTGTTTTCGCCCTGAAGGAGGTCTTGAGTTGAATAATAGTGGATAATGCGGGGTGATGAAGAACGTTTGGGTATGGCTGGAAGTGCTCATCTTTAGTCTATTGCATGATTCCCTCCTTTTCTACGACTGGGTATTTCAAACTCAAATTGTTACTATTTCAAGTGTACTATTAATGTGAGCCGAAGGCAGGACTTGACAGAATCCTGAGAAAATTACTACGAAGTTACTGTGTTGAAGACTATGTCGTGTGGAAATTAACCGTGGAGCTTGGTCTGTATACCTGTATGTGGTCAGTTCAAAGGAGACCTACATGGTGACTCTGTTTTCCAGTGAATGCAGAGTTCTAACACCTACAAACATTCAATAACAATATGCAAGTAGATCCACCACCTCATGATGACATTAACATACAGACACGATCAATTTTAAATCAGACAGATTCTTTTCAAAGAACCATTTCAATTATGATTTTCAGTTATTCTTACTCTTGTCTAGTTAGTCTTTATTAAACTTGTATTGTTATTATTATGTACCAGCTAACAGTATACCACAACAAACAATGATGTACAGACCAGAGGGAAACAGAGGAAGAGGTCGACTACGTAAACGATAGACACAGGGAATAACAGAGTCCATGGGAATATCGATACATGAAGCCTATAAGAAGGGAACTCTCCCGCTGTTTATACTTCACCTCGACACTGCAAGGTACAAGAGGAACATGATGAGATGAGATGAGATCGTTATTATTTCGACATATTTTGTTGTTGTTGGTGTTGTTGTTGTTGTTTTATTTTTTGTCAACTCACTAAGCGAGTGGGAATGTGTGTCTCAGTTGGTCTATCACAAGTCTGACTCTGATCTTGATGTATGTGTTTGTCTAAGCAATCTTGCTATCCCACATTTCTGTAATCAATGAGCAACATTCCCCTAGGTGTTAACATTGCGTAATCGTTTGTCTAAGAGTGTGACGGATAGATTAGAACAATTATCTTGTAAGCTATTTCTAGCAAATAGTTAGCTATCCGAGATTAGATCATATGATCTCTTGGGGATCCTGTGACAAGTATAACACTCCAAAAATCATACGCTGTCATTGATACTGCCCTGCTGTCGTTCTCTGGATACATTTAGTAGGTCTCCATCCACATACTTTCTCATCAACGGTGATTACAGTATTACATGAATGATCTCAATTCCTAAATGTCCACGGGACACATATTTAACACTGATCCTTTCATGGCAATATTGTCGTCCGGTGTAAATTAGGTGATCAGAACGTTTGTGCAACATTTATAGTAACTTCATGTGTGCGCACGTGTCTCTCTTGTCCTCACAATGGAGATGTGTTCCTGTCGAAGCAGTTATCGATTATTGAGGATGCATTCCAAGATAAGAATCTAGTGCTTGCGTTACGGACAGATCTCAGAAATCTAGTGCTTGCGTACAGACAGATCTCAGGGAAACTATGGACACGTTCTGGAATGAAGGTCTAATGAAAACAATAAAACTAGGAACTTATTAAGTGAATTGCGAAATATAAAATTAACGAAAGAGTAAATGTACAACAGCAGAGTCCGAGTACAAACGAAGATCTTATGCATCAAAGTGTCCCACAACATAGTGCCATATTTCCTTGGTTTTTCTCACTCTACATTAACGGTCTAGTTGCCGAACTACAACACTGAATTACAACGGCAATGCACGGTGATAACCAGATTATGTAGTCACCAGACTGCTACAAAGAGTTCTAAACGCATTTGTTGCATATCAAATAGATGGTGTCCGCATCCACACAGACAAGTCTAGCACCACTCTCTTCGCCTTTTTTCCCAAAACAAAAAGCAGGCGTTATCCAAATAAATAAAATATCTCCAAGAGAAGGTAAAAAGTCCATTGACCTCGGAGTCCATCGACGTCGGGCGGACACAGATAATGAGCATTAACAAGGCGAATACAAAAGCCAAGAGGAAGTTAGCCATCATAGAACAAGTCACCATGAGGGAGGGATGAAATCAATACCCATAATAAACGTGGAAAATAGGGAGAGGACACAAGCACTGCGAAAAAAAAAACAGAGATAAGAAGATGCTATTGAAAGCATAACAGCTCCACAGCATACCGAGCCATTCTAAGAAAAGCATATTTCAAAACCTAGCAACGAGGCAGTTGAACAGTAGCAGTTGTATCCATCAAGCCAGACGACTCTGCAAATAACCCACTGGCCTGCCCGCTGTCTATAATACCTGAAAGCTTCCAGAACAAACCTCCAGGGAGAAAGGGACACAGACTACCAGTACACATGCAGACAAACGTGAAAGGAATATTCGACAAAGGATAAATGCCTACAAAACCTTTGGGTCTGCGTCTACACGATCCGCACAAAATGCAGTTAGAAATGGGAGTGCGGGGAGTGCAAGTTATACTAAACTAAAACCATGTCTACAACCATAGAGTACTAACAAGAAAGTACTGTCACAGCTATGATGCAGTCCAGGCAATCAAAATACCAGCAGAGAATTTACTGACTACCAATAATATGTTCCTGTGGCATTACTGGCTGAAGAAAATGTACCCCTGTCTAGAAAACTGCCAGTGCTCATCAGACAACTGCCTGAACTAGGCAGCCCGTGTAAAATCACTGGATACCGTCTTACTGAACAATGCTCGAAAACGAGTAAGCTGATCAACTGGCTAAGAAAGGTACATCATAAGAGCAAACCAAACCAGACAATGGCATACGACCAAAAGAAAATAATCATGAAATCGATCAGAAAACCACCAACACCAGCACAAGAGGATACGAGATGCTAAAAACAGACCACAATAAATCATTATTCTGTGCCTTAAAACAGGACACAACCGACTCCACAGCTACATGTATACAGAGTTATAGATATTACCCATGTGCAGATGTGGACAGACGCCCTAGACAGCAGATTACAAACACCAAGCCAGTCTCGAAGACGATAGTTAGTTAGTTAGTTAGTTAGTCGACAGATCATCCTCATTGCACATCGAACCATTCAGTCCATAAGTGCTCGGATCCCCTCCTCAGCAAATCCCGCAACGTGTAGCGGCTAACGACGCCAGTTCTGTGTTGGTTTATAAATCTTCTTTGGCTTCCTGCGTAGTGTTCTTGTTTGGCCACCCCTCTTTTAATTTGCTGCTCTCGCAGTCTGGCCATTGTTGTAGATTCACAGTCATCACTTGGTTCTCGCAAAAGTCTTACTTCTCGTAGAGCATTCAGAATGTCGGCCTGGTCCATGGCGTGTCCGCCCTCCACAGTAGCCTCACCTGCGAGCTTGTCAGCCCGCTCATTTCCTTGTACTCCCGCATGCCCTGGCACGAAGATGAAACTAATCTTTGCCAGTCGAGACCGCTCCAAAGGCAGCAACCATTCTCTTCGGATCGACCCCTCCTCTATCCTCTTGATCATGTTCATTGAGTCGCTAAGGAAACAAGCCCTAGTGAATGTCTGTGTCTCGAGCCATGTTATTGCTTTACTTACTGCCATGACTTCCATGGTCAGGCTACTTGTGGTTTCAGTGAAAGCACCAGAGTCCTCCTTCACAATTCTCCCTCCGGCCCGAGCTGTAAAGGCCCATGAGCTTCTCACATGTCGGACGACCGACCCATCTGTGTAGATGACCGCGTCACCGTCTAGCGAATTCTCGAAAATCAACGCTTGTACTTCAGCCTCAACAGTAGCCGGATTTTCATGTCTGCATTTTCTATCTAGTTGGATGCAAACTGAAAAGGATGTGCAGAAGTCTGTTGGCACTTGCACCCACTCCTCACCAGGTTCTAAGTCCTCAAGTGAACACACCTGTTGAAGAATGTCTTCGGCTTGACCCATCCACGACCGTCCTCTTTTTAACCTGCTGCCCTTCACCTTCCTAATTTCACTATGCAGTGGATGTTGTGTGTTTGCGTTAATTCTGAGGTAGGCGCGTGCTCTGCAACCTTGTATTCTCTCTTCAATGGTTGGAAAAACAAGAAGGTAGCGCATCGCCCTGCATGCTGTATCTCTTGTACATTCAAGAATAATGCGCATAGTTTCATTCTGTATCCTTTCCATCCTTTCTATCTGCTTATGGCTGAGAGTCAGGATTGCCATTGCATACTCCAAAACGGACATGACCAACCCCTCGTACAGAAGACATAGATGGCGCTGCTCACAGTTTGCTGCCGCCATCACCCGCATCGCTGCCTTTGTTATCACCTGGTCTATGTGCACATTATAAGCAAGGCTTCGATCAAACCGTATCCCCAGGTAATTCATTGCCTGCGTTCTTTCCACCGTCTCTGAACACAGCATTACAGTTGGTGTTGGAGTGTTGACAATATGATTATTCAACGAGAACCAAGTCACTGTTGCCTTTGTTGGGTTGACCATTGCCCCAGCTTCATCACACCAAGTACTTATGCGATTGAGTTCGGTTTGTAGTTCCACAGCAACCTCCTCTCTATCCTTCCCCTGACGATACACTAAAACATCATCGGCATATGACAATGTCCTGCCAGGTCCAGTGATCTGCTTACTGGTGATTCTCACTGTGTAGGCGTTGAACGGTACCGGAGATAATGGTGATCCCTGTGGTAGGCCAGGATATATTGTTGTTGGTTCCGAAGTCCAACTGCCACATCTAAAAACTACTTTCCGTTGGAAGAGGGCTGCAGCGATCCAACTAAGGAGGAATGGACTTACGTTTAGTTCGAGAAGCTGAAACATTAAAACATCCAGTGGTACTCTGTTGTATGCGTCCTCAAGATCAATCGCTGCAGCAACGGTTTCAGTGCCTGAGTGGAAACCTTCATAGACATCCTGGGCAAAGACTGCTGCATTGGTCCAGGTTTCTCTCTTTGGACGGTACCCACCAAGGGTGGGTGGGAAAAAACCTTGCCTCTCTAGTTGGCTTGATATTTTCCTGGCAATTACCTTCTCCAGCAGCTTGCCTATTGTATTCTGCATGGTTATAATTCGATATCCCTGAATTTTTTTGTGGTCTTTGTCAGGCTTCGGCAAGGGAATCAGATAGCTGTGTAACCATTCCTCCTTGATGCTAGCACTCCCTATACTGTTGTTGTACATGTCTGCTAGTTTCTCTAGCTCATTGTCGGTACACCTATTTATGTCGTCGTATCTTATGCCATCAGGACCTGGAGCACTGTTTTTTTTTATCGTCGAAGCACAGCCTTGATTTCTTTCACTGTCACTGTGTCTTCATCCGAAGTGTTCTGGGCCTTGCATCTGTCTGAAGTGACCTCCTTGGCCAGATTTCGGCCTCCCATGTCTGTCTGGTTGCTTTGCTCAAGGTAGCGTTCAAAGAGGGCTTTGCCCTTGTCCTCGTCAGTCCTCTGCCAGATGAGGTCAGCACCTTGGAAGTCAGAAATGCTCTTATTCTTGACTACACCACTCATGCTTTTATGTAGTCGCCAGAACAATTTAAGTGACTTGTCTGTGCTTACTCTTTGACACACCTCTGCCCATTTTTCGCTTTTAACAACCTTGACCAGTTTTTTGAAGTAGCTTACTTTTGTGTGCATCTCTCTTTCTAAGTGCAAGCAGGGACTAGGATGACCAGCTCTGTTCTTCTTGGCATTTTGCCATCTCCTTACAGCACTACGCTTATCCACCCAAGCCTTCTCCACCTCAAAACTCCACCACGGTGGCTGCTCCCAGCTTTTTTTCCTGCCCTGAAACGTTCTGCGCTTGTCACGTCTTATTTTACTCACCACATCTTGCCCTGTACTGTCATACTGGAAAGTCTTTACCTTTAGCTTGTGCTGCCTGGTTCTGCCTTTCTCCACCAATATGCTGCAAGGGTGGTGGTCGCTGCCATGGTGTCCTAGGACACCCCATCTACACACTGTAGTGAGTGAAGGTGAAA
>OY992897.1:52331425-52356425 GCA_963921405.1 Cepaea hortensis
CCGACCACGCACGGAATGTAGGTCATCTGCATCGCAGGATTTCGCAATCAGTAAAGAAGAAAATAAAGGCCTGTGAGCTTAAATGTTGCCAACACATTCTAATAATACCACTGACCATGAACAAGAAAATACTGACATTTTGTTTTTAAACTTATCATTGAAGAAAAGTTAGTTGAATATCCTTTTCAGGACGTTTGCAGTCAACATAAGCATTTTCTTTTTGCTGTTGTTGATGTCTTGGCAAGTTTACGTTCAGTAGTTTGCCATTGATGTCACCAATACCATTTCGTAGTAAATCAGCGCAACGCGGTCTGCTGCCAAATCGAGCGCAGATGTGTTTCGAACGCCGGTATACGGGATCACGAACCACGTCCGTAACATCTTTGCCGGGGAGACCGGCATAATCGAATAAATCTGACCCATAAATAGCATCATGTTTTTGAAACTGAAATACTGTGTCCATATTAGACTAAACAGTGTTTTGGGGAGACACCTGTAGAAATTGAAATCAATCAATCAATCATGTGCCATGCCGGAAAGCGTGGGCGGTCATGACTCGCCATTTCACTCGATCACCAGTGTCGTGGATCAGCTCAGTGTTCCTGTCTCGTCCATGCCATGTGGCCAAGCCATCCAGGTATTTTCCTCTCGGTCTTCCTCTTTGTCTGTTCCCTTCGATCTTGCCAGTTGTCACCAAGTTCTCCAATCCATTTCTTCTCATAACATATCCAAAAATGTTGACTGTCTACGTCTAATTTCTCTAATCAGTTTACGATATTCATTTGTCTCCTGTAGTACTTGGTCATTGGTTTTTCTGTATGTCCATGGTATTCTTTGCATTTTCCTCAGAAACCACATTTCTGCAGCCATCAGATGTTTTTCAGCTTGACTGCACATTGTCCAAGTTTCACATCCATACAAAAGAACAGGCTCTATGTATCCCCTCAACACTCTTTTTCTCGTGAATTGAAATACCGTGTCCATATTAGACTAAACAGTGGTTTGGGGAGACACGTTTAGAAACTGAAATACCGTGTCCATATTAGACTAAACAGTGATTTGTTGAGACACGTGTAAAAACTGAAATACCGTGTCCATATTAGACTAAACTGTGGTTTGGGGAGACACGTGTAGAAACTGAAATACCGTGTCCATATTAGACTAAACAGTGATTTGTTGAGACACGTGTAAAAACTGAAATACCGTGTCCATATTAGACTAAACTGTGGTTTGGGGAGACACGTGTAGAAACTGAAATACTGTGTCCATATTAGACTAAACAGTGGTTTGGGGAGAAACGTGTTGGAACTGAAATACTGTGTCCATATTCGACTAAACAGTGATTTGGGGGAGACACGTGTAGAAGCTGAAATACCGTGTCCATATTAGACTAAACAGTGATTTGGGGGAGACACGTGTAGAAACTGAAATACCGTGTCCATATTAGACTAAACAGTGGTTTGGGGAGAAACGTGTTGGAACTGAAATACCGTGTCCATATTAGACTAAACAGTGGTTTGGGGAGAAACGTGTTGGAACTGAAATACTGTGTCCATATTAGACTAAACAGGGGTTTGGGGAGACACGTGTTGGAAGGTGTGGGGTCTGGACGCAGAGGCAGGGGTCGACCAGCGTGAAGCTGGACACGGAGAAATGAAGACAACAGGGACATGAACATGTATGCGGCGGGGGAACGGGCAAATGATGGAGATTCATGTCGGCGGCTACGCAGAGAAACTGATCCATGACGACGAACACCAGGGCCGTACCGTGCTTTGATACAGAAAAGCTGCTCTATGACGATGAACACATTGTTTCCGATCCAACCCCTTGAGTGACGTTGAGCTCTGTCATGTTCTGACAGAAATATTCCTTACAATAGTCACATACATAGGAGCTCTTCCACGTTGTTCTCACAGAAATAGTATTTCCTTACAATAGTCACACACATAGGAGCTCTCCCACGTTGTTCTCACAGAAATATTCCTTACAATAGTCACATTCATAGGAGCTCTTCCACGTTGTTCTCGCAGAAATAGTATTTCCTTACAATAGTCACACACATAGGAGCTCTCCCACGTTGTTCTCACAGAAATATTCCTTACAATAGTCACATTCATAGGAGCTCTTCCACGTTGTTCTCACAGAAATACTGTTTCCTTACAATAGTCACATACATAGGAACTCTACTATCGTCATCAGAAATGATAAATACGGGGAAAGCTGAAGGATGTCGTTACAACGGGACAGTTGGAGGGAAGAGAGGCAGCGGCGACCAGGAGAGAAGATTACTGACAGTGTGACATCATACTGTCTGTCATACAGGGTCTGTAAGGTGTGGAATGCGCCCGGTCCTGCAGCCAGCAGGGTTAGGATCGGCTAGCCTCTCCCAGGAGGGGTGAAGAGCGAAAATTAGTAGCCTGCCGATGACCCGCAGACTACACAAGTCAACCCCCACCTCCACGTGGTGCAGACCGGGCAACCATGACCGCGAGGTCATGGGCTAACGGGGCTATGGCTCGCCATAGGGGATGGACTCCCTGTGGTCAGATTAGTGTCCTAAACCTGCGACTGGCCTAGCAAGCCGGCAGGCGATCTTCATACTGCTCGTAGAAAAACTAAGAAGTATAAACGGACTGACCCAAACGGATATTGACCCGGCAATGTTAATGGACTACGAGACAGATCAGCGATTCAAAAAATAGGCACAATGAACGTCTGCGGTTTTAATAGTAAAGAAGAAGAGCTTATAGAAACAATGGAGGAGAGGAAAATTGGACTGATGGGAATAGCGGACAACAGAACAAAGGGGAAAGGATGCAAGGAGCTCCACCGCAGTTACACGTTTGTTTACTCTGTAGTAGAACAGCAAGAAAGGGGAAGACACGGTGTGGGAATAGTCATCGAACCACGGCTAGCAAGAGGAATACTAGAAATAAAATATATATCAGAAAGAATCATAACAGTGAGCATAAAAGAACAAACAATTACAACATATGTACAGATATACGCACCATGTAATGCAAACAATAATGAGCAAGAATGCGAGGACTTCTACGAAGACATACATGACGTGCTAAATAAAATAGATATGCAGGACAACATCATAGTTATGGGAGACTTCAATGCAAGACTAGGACATAACAGAGTGGGCATAGAAAAACATCTGGGAGCATTTGGAGATCAGCAAAATGAAAGGAATGATAACGGAAGTAGACTGATAGAGCTTTGCAGCCAACACGACCTCTATATAACAAAAACATTATGTAAACATAAAGATTCACAAGTATACATCTGGTATAAATGGAACGATCTAGATACTAAAAGCCAAATTGATTTTATATTAACAAGAAATAACAGAAATAGAAATATATTAGATGCAAGGGCAGTGCCTAATTTCAGTATAAACACAGATCATAAAGCAGTTGTTGCCACAATAAGAACCATCAGAAGAAGAAATCAAAGAGCAGGAAAATACATACCATGCGAATCAGTAAACTTAAAAAACCTTAAAGACGAGGCAGTAAGGGAAAATTATGAGAAAGAACTAACTGAACTCTTTGTAAAATTACCTACAGAAAGAAAAACAGTGGAAGAAGAATGGGAGATGTTCAAATCAAGCATTTTAAATACAGCAAAAATAACATGTGGAACCACGAAAAAACGCAATACACGGATAAAGAAAATAACAAGTTGGTGGAACGCAGAAGTAAAGAAAGCGGTAAAAGCAAAAAAGGAAAAATATAAAAAGTGGTTGAAGAGCAAACAGGAATGTGATTACAGAGAATATAGAATAGCGAGAAGACATGTGAGTAGAATAGTAAAGAGGGAACAACAAAAAGACTGGGAAGAGAATGGATAAACCCTAAATAAAAACTACAAGGAGGCAAATAGAAACTTCTACAAAAAGATAAGTGCAATGCGAACCAGAGGAGAATCCTTTGACCCAACTGAAATAATTAACAGCGAAAATGGAGAAACAATAAGTGAACAAAAACAGATCCTAATAAGATGGAAGCAGTATTTCGAACAACTTCTCAACATCCCATCAGATGTCACAGGAATTCAAAAGACCTACACAGATGTCACCGAAGAACTAGAACCAGACATACTAAAAGAAGAAATTATAGAAGTCATCAGATTAGCCCCATTGAACAAATCACCGGGACAGGATGAAATACCAAATGAACTAATTAAAGCAGCAAGAGAAGTAGGAGCAGCTTGGCTACATAGACTATTCAACCATGTTTGGGTAGAACAACAGACACCGCGAGACTGGGGAAACGCCATAATTATCCCAATTTGGAAAAGCAAAGGCAGCAAAAGAGACTGCACACAATACAGAGGCATTTCACTGTTGAGTCATGCTGGGAAAATATTTTGCAAAATTCTTGAAAAAAGATTACGAACTACTTTAGAACCCCAGCTAAGCGAAACGCAACTTGGATTTAGGAAAAGCAAAGGATGCACAGATGTCATTTTTGCTCTTAGACAACTTATAGAAAAATCAATCGAATTCAATGAAACACTCTACTTAGCCTTTGTCGACCAAGAAAAGGCATTCGATAGGGTAGATAGAAACAAGCTGTGGGAAATCCTTAAACTATATGGAGTGAGTACACATCTAACAAACCTATGTAGAAGTTTATACAACAACAGTGAATGCATAGTGAGAGCAACTGGAGAACACTCAGAACCCTTCACCATAAGATCTGGAGTACGACAAGGTTGTGTCCTGTCCCCTATCTTGTTCATAACATATATAGACAACATATGTAAAGAAACCAGCCAAGCAGAGACAGCAAGAATGCCGCATGACGAGAACACAGAGGAAGAACCATCTGCAAATCTAACCATTAGAGAACTCCTGTTTGCGGACGACCAAACACTAATAGCAAAATCAGAAGCTGAATTACAAGACCACATGAATAGTCACCTAAACGAACATCCCTTGAAACAAGTAAAGAGTTTAAAGTACCTAGGAAGTATAATATCATCAAATGGCAGATCCGAAGACGAGATCGAAAATAGGTGCAATAAGGCAAATCAACTCATTGGACAAATGGCACCAATACTAAAGAACAAACATGTATCAATAACTACTAAGAAAGCACTTTACAACACAATCTTCCTACCAAATCTGTGCTACCAATGCCACACCTGGACAATGACAGAAAAAAAGAAAAGAAAAATCACAACAACAGAAATGAGGTTCCTGAGAAGAATACTCAACGTATCAAGAAGAGATAAGATCAGAAATGAAGAAATCAGGACTAAAGTGGGGGTTAAAGCAGCACTAGATTTTATTAGAAAGCAGCAAGTCAAATGGTTTGGCCATGCAAGTAGGTTACCAGTCAACAGCATGCCACAACAAGCAATGATGTACAGACCAGATGGAAACAGAGGAAGAGGCAGACCACGTAAACGTTGGACGGAGGGAATAGCAGAATCCATGGGAATATCGATATATGAAGCCCATAATCGGGCACTCTCACGAAGTTTATACTTCACCTCGACACCGCAAGGTACAAGAGGAACACGATGAGAGCGAGAGAGAGAGAGAGAGAGTGACATCATACATGATATCCGACGCACACGAGACAGAGGACTGTGGATAGACATGATCGCCAACGCCACACGGCATGGTCTATAATAATAAGAATGTTAATGTCTCTATCCCTTCCTGGGACAAGATGATGGCTGTAACAGCACGCAGCACACCAGTCATATGCCAGTCACCAAATGGGACCTGTGCTTCTTGTAGGTTGAATTTGGCGTCCCTTGAGTTGACGTGTGGGATCCTTGGAGTTGAACAGCAAGTGAGAATTCAGCTTGTGCATGGAGAATGTGAAAGAAACCAACAACATTTATAACACCTCGCCGTGGATGCTAGCGTTGTGGTCAGAGATCTCTCCGGTCTCGTGCCCTCCTCTCCCCACTACCCAACTCGCACATTCCCCGATACCCGACCTGGGTTATTGCAGTGATAATCACACTTGATCGACCTAACGAATATCATGCAAGGTCAATAACAATTTGATAAGCGTGAGCTCCAGATCCATTAGTAATACAAGGCCATAGTTGACACAGGCCTGAGCGTTCGTGTGTCTGTATCTAACCGTCCCGGCCTTCTCTGCGGCGGCGGGATTGTAGGGAACATGTCAGCAGCAGTGACACAAGCAAGACACGAGAGACGTGTCAGGGCTGTGTGTGTGCCGCCTACAACTGAGATTTCGTCACTATAATCTGAGCTATTGGCCTCTCTGTGGCCGAGTAGTCACGCTGCCTGGCTCGCAGTCTGAAGATCGTGGGTTCGTTTCCTGAACGCCGACATTCGGTTCAAGAGTGTAATATTTGTCTGAGTCTATGGGAGTCGTCGCTGGAGCTACGGGGTTCGTGCTCTGTGCACGGCTCTCGACAGGCCGCTCCCCGGAAAGAGACCGAGCCATACGGGATAAAACCCGGTGCAATGAAGTCGAACCTGTTGTCTTTATTCCTTTTAGAATCTAAGCTGCCATACAATACTCCTCTAATTGTGTGTATAATTTGATCAGACGCCGGGTGGACATATTGTACAGAACGGTTTCACACAATCTGAATACAGGTGCCTGGTGTAAATATAGGAGGAATCTTCTTTCTCACCTGTATACTTTCCCCGTGAGCCTTTCGGGATCAGGTCAGAACTGCTTTCAGAATACAATCTTTGAGTAGATCGCGTGCTAATCCAACGTCTGTTGCTGTTTCCGTCCTATAAACATGCGGTTTGCTACATCAAAATCTATTGCTTTTTCCATTGACATCAACATGTCGTTTGATAATTCAAAATCTAGTGCTGTTTTCTTTCTATCGACATGTGTTTTGCTAATCAAATGTCTTTTGCTGAATGCATCTATCTAAATGTATTTTGCGGATTTTGCGTGTACTTTTGTCTAGATCACATAGCCAACAAACTTAAACACCGGTAAGAAGTGAGACAGTTGGCTTATTATGATGTTACATGTTAAGTATGTTATAATAAAATACAACTGATCTATTTGTCAAAGGAGATCATAAGACAGACAAAGTCACGGAGACCTGCTTGGTGTGTCCATGACTGCCAGACTTGCCTGCAGCGGGCTGTGTTTGGCTATCTTCATGTTGACATTGTGGATATTTCATTGTCGAAACAAGGGAACAAGTATCCCGTGTCTAAGAGAAAAAGTAATAGAAGAACAGTACAAACTGCTACAGCTGTACTGATTGTTTTGGCTTCATAACCATTTTACAAAAACTTAGTATCTATGACAATATTGCCTCTGCAAGTATGTGAAAACTCAATCAGTGAATCAATCAGAAAATCAACAATATGCCAACTAAATGACCATCACCCTACTCAATCCACAGCCCAGCACCATGGTCGACTTATCCAAGGCTGCAGATTTCCCAGAAGAAGACGACCACCAGAAACGAATTAATTCCAAATTCCAGACTGATTTGCTTCTATTGATCTTCGGCGCTTCCGTCCTTAATTCGGTATCTGTGGGAGGGAAGAGTGATAAAAAGACGGAGGGAAAGAAAAAGCACGTCAGAGAAATGCCGAGCCAAATCACTGAGCACAAATACGAGAGGGAGAGAGAGACAGAGAGAGAGAGAGAGAGAGAGAGAGAGAGAGAGAGAGAGCGAGAGAAAGAGAGAGACATACAGAGAGTGTGATAGAGAGAGAAACAGAGAGAGAGTTTAAACTAAGGTATCATGGATAACTAGAAAAAACGCTGTGTCTTCTTTCTATCTGTGTCTGCAGCGTGTCAACCTGCAGACAATCACACACACACACTCACACACACACACACACACACACAAATCCTATAACAAAGACACTGAGATTAGGCCATCTGATTGCTAACATTGCAAAATGAAGTTAGCGGGATATAACCAGAGACTGTGAGGGCGGACACTCAGTGGCCAGGTGAGGTTACATATGTCAACTAACATCATCATGCTGCTGTACAAGTGCCACAGAACGCTCGATAGATGCCTGTAGTTTATGCACACACATACTGGGTCGTGTCAATAGACAAGGTCATCTGTCGTGTCGCGTGCATACTGCAGATAGTATTATGTGTAATTGTTTGACTGTTATCTTTTCGGCGGGACAGACTGGGGTATAGAGCAATCGACGCTCGTTGACTGATATGATCAGTATCGGGCACTGCTGAACGTCCTTCACACAGCAATGTTGATAATGCTGTTAACAAACATTTGAACATGGAGAACCCGTAGACACGTGGTCAAACATTGGTTTAGGTAATGGTGATGAGATGTCAGGTAAGGGCACACGCCAAGTGAAATGCTTCGCCATCTTGTTGAGGTATATTAACCTAATGCCGTGCCATGCAAACAGGGTTGGACTGGGTGCAAGCACTTTGACAATAGCAGGGCAGGGATAGGGACGACAAGGGACCAGCCCGCACAGGAATATCCACGACAGACGGTAATGTTTCCAGCACTGACGACAAGGGACCAGCCCGCCCAGGAATATCCACGACAGACATGTTTCCAACACTGAAGAGCTGATCCAGGGTGTTAGGCGCCTTTTAACGCATTTGCACAGTAACAGGAGAACATTCCTGAGAAGAATACTCAACGTATCAAGAAGAGATAAGATCAGAAATGAAGAAATCAGGACTAAAGTGGGGGTTATAGCAGCACTAGATTTTATTAGAAAGCAGCAAGTCAAATGGTTTGGTCATGTTACCAGTCAACAGCGTACCACAACAAGCAATGATGTACAGACCAGATGGAAACAGAAGAAGAGGCCGACCACGAAACGTTGGACGGAGGGAATAGCAGAGTCCATGTGAATATCGATACATGAAGCCCATAATCGGGCACTCCCACGATGTTTATACTTCACCTCGACACAGCAAGTTACAAGAGGAACATGATGAGATGAGATGAGATGAGACAGTAACAGGTCTATTAAAGAGGACACTATTGTGTCCTACGCCAGGTCCATGTGAAGACACACTCTACGGAGATGTGGTGAAGCTGAAGTTGACTGCTGATTTCTGTGGATGTATTCATGTCTGAGGCTGTACGGAGAAGACGATCGGCCACGACCAACTGGGTTTCGGAAAAGGCTACTGTTGATGGGCACTAATGATGCTAGATGAGAAAACCACAGAGCTAGACGGGACCTTGATGCTGATTTCTGGTGGGTTGTGGCAAATGTCTTGTTGTTGTGACGTAACAGCTAGATAAACACAAATGGACATGTTGACATCAACATTATCATCATCATCATCATCATCATCATCATAATCTTCCTCTCGTCTTGCCGTCAAGAGTGGCCGTGAGTAATATCAGATCTTCTTTGATGCAGCGCCAGGGCTGGTTGCTGATGATGTTGCATTCTAATGAGATGCCGAACCTTTTGCTTGTCTGTGCATATGTCACAACATAGTGATCCCACTGTACGTTACATCATTTCTGACTCGGTCTCGGGTGGTTAAGTTGGCAGCTCTTCTCTGGCATCTCATCTCGCAAATGTTTATTTTCCGAAAGTGTGATGTGAACAATGTTCAAGTTTGATATTAGCAGCATAGGGTTGGTATGATTATGTTATTTATTATGTTGATCGAACGTCTGGCAAATGGAATGTGACAAAAAATGGTTGCATATCCTTTACAGGACATCGCTGTCAACATCAGCATCTTTCAGCTGATTGTTGATTTCTTGGCTAGATTACGCTCAGTAGTTTGCCATTGCTTTCTGAGCGACCGGCTCACATACCCCGTAAGTTACCGACTCGGTTAGAACAGCCACCGATTCTCGCCGTCGTCACGTTACTCACGAGAGTATACGGGATTGCGGCGAAACTCGCAAACCCCTAGGCCAGGGCATGTAACATGTTGCATAAACCATGGAAGTGTATCGCCGCTGGGGTTTCCCCAGTGAATGCTCCCGTCCTGTTATCTTTCACATGTTTCCCCTTGTTCTTCATCCTCACTATTCATATTCGTCCATCTTGACTTATTTGTTTGTCCTCTAAGAATTCTGTTTTGTCTCTCTTGTCTCACTCTTTGCACCCATACACACACGAAATCTTTCTCTTTGTTTTTCCAGTACAACAAAAACTCAGGAATGAGTAACCTTCCCCCCCCCCCCCCCCCGCCATTGTTTGGCAAGTGTCCGAGCTGCGAGGCGCCCATGTTCCTACCCATCAGCATCATCAATGTAGTGTTGGAGGACACGTGACTGGCCTGCGCGATGTGCGGCCCCCTGCAAAGTTGGACAATGTAGCTGAATCAAAGTCCGACACGGGTTACCAAAAAGGTGCAGACTCAGCAGAGGACGGCAAGAGCCAGACATCGACAGGAGGATAAAGTTGGCTGCATATACAGAGTGGGAGCGGTGGAAGAGACGGGGTTAAACCATTAAAATAATTTTCTATTAAAGAAGTCTGTTGCTATTTAGAATTCCATACTCTCGAATCACAGGTTAACAAATCAAGCCATGGTGTATTGTTCTCTTCTCTGAGAGGACTTTCAATATTGTTGATTATAGATAAAGAAGTGGCTGGTTTCTGGGGCAGAGTATTCTCATGTCAGTTTCTGTTCCTGTGTGGCTCATGTTTGACTTATTTCTCTTATGCATCCTATTTCTTTCTGCGATGTGGAAATGCCACAACAAATATCTAAAATCTAATATGTACAGTCTAAACCTGAGTGCTAACTCCCGAGTCTATTGCACTTGCGTTTAGGCCGGGTCAGTCATGAAGAGGCTTACGTCTATCGCAGTGAGGTTTAGAGTAGGGACTTTCCTCCCCACATGGTCCTGAAGTACTATCTCAGGGGGACTTTCCTCCCGACATGGTCCTGGAGTACTATCTCCAGGGGACTTGCCTCCCCACATGGTCCTGGAGTATTATCTCCGAGGGACTTTCCTCCCGACATAGTCCTGGAGTACAATCTACAGGGGACTTGCCTCCCGACATAGTCCTGGAGTACCATCTCCGGGGGGCTCTGCTGCGGAGTTATATGAGGCCTAACTGTGCCGTGTGTCTTTTGTGTTACCACTAGAATGTAACAGCTCGTGGTCACGTCTTGGAGTGGTTGTCTGTGTCTACAAACGTATGTCCCCTGGTTATTGACTTGCGTCTAGTGTGAGTCACGTGTCTGCTCTGACCAAGTAGTTCTTATAATCTTTCAATCCCACACATCTAGATCGATGGTCTGCATGTACTGCAGTTATCAGATCTACGGGTTTCTCGTTCAAATATTTTTGTTTTGTTTTTTGTTTTGCATATCCCTTACATGACGTTGCAGTCAACATCAGCATTTTTCAGACAAGATTACGCTCAGTAGTTCTAGTATCTTGTACCCACGTTATGTTCTAGTATCTTGTACCCACGTTATATTCTAGTATGTTGTACCCACGTTATATTCTAGTATGTTGTACCCACGTTATGTTCTAGTATCTTGTACCCACGTTATATTATTGTATATTGTGCCCACGTTATTTTCTAGTATTTTGTACCTTATTATTTTATAACATCTTGTACCCACAATGTGTTCTAGTATCTTGTACCCGCATTATGTTCTAATATCGTGACCCACATCATGGTCATATAAAGCTTGTACCCACAAAATGGTCTAAAATAATTTTGTACCCACATTATTGGACCGAGATGACACGGCGATTATAGCCTGCCAAGATAGTGGTCTGGGTATAAACCTCAGCAGAAGCATGGTGAATGTCCGACCACCAGCACGGCGCTGGAGTCCTTGCCTATGAGAGTGTGTCCGACCAGCACGGCTCTGGAGTTCTTGCCTATGAAAGTATGTCCGACCAGCACGGCTCTGGAGTCCTAGCCTATGAGAGCATGTCCGACCAGCACGGCTCTGGAGTCCTTGCCTATGAGAATGTGCGGCAGATCGCTTTCTGAATTTTCTGAGTGTGTGTCCGACCATCTGAATATATATATATATATATCGTCACTCGATGGACGCTAAGGTCAGTATCAAGCTGACCACCTGTACGTCAAAACAAATGTCACGGTACCTATTTTAGGTTACAGGAACTTGAAAGAAACTCCCTCGTCGATGGTGATTCGAACAGCTGACCACCAGGCCGGTAGGCAAGAGTATAGAAAAGCACAACCATAAGAAACAGCCACTGAACATATGACAAGGCCATGATGGTGATCATCATCTGTGTATGTTTGATACTGTGTGTGTGTGTTGTAACAGAGAGTAGAGAAGTGTCGTGGCTTGTGTCATTTAGCATTGTGTGGGATTGTGTGTGTGATTGTGTGTGTGTGTGTGTGTGTGTGTGTGTGTGTGTTGTAACAGAGAGTAGAGAAGTGTCGTGGCTTGTGTCATTTAGCATTGTGTGGGATTGGATCTTCAACCTTCATCATCATCATCATCATCATCTTCCACTTCTGCCGTCAAGCGTCGTTTGGAGGAAAAATTTGCGCTCCAGCGCCCGATGGGCGGCACTGGATAGTGTCATATTATGATTATACGAGGGGCTTCAAATGTGTGTGCGTGCGTGCGTGTGTGTGTGTGTGTGTGTGTGTTTGTGTGTGTGTGTGTGTGTGTGTGTGTGTGTGTGTGTGTGTGTGTTCAACGTTACTGTGTGGTGCTGAAACCTGGTCTGTGAAAAACATTTGGAAAGACTGAGTCCCTGAAGAATGGGTCGTGTTTTATGGAAACAAATACAATCAAATACAGAGGTTCTAGACAAAGTGGGAATTAACATGGTGTTGATTGAAGAAATAAAACAAGAGAAAAGCGAAATATTTCTGTCACTTAAACACAAATAAATAAAACTTGTATAAAAACCATACTGAAGTGCAAAGTCTATGGCAGCCAAGCAAGAGTTAAACGGCGATACAATCGGGAAGATAAAAAGAGACAGACGAACAACAGTATGTGATACTGTTTGTGAAGTCTCACTACACGTTGTATGTAGAACAAATTTGAAAAATGAAGTACATGACGTCATCATGTGCATAAAAAATGTAATTAAATTAGTTACAATAGTCACTGCTATGATCTAACGCTGCTTTGGGGAAGCTGGAAAGTACCAATGAAGTATTTATTATAACAGGTGTTGGAAATGTCCACCTCAGGCTTCAAGACATGACTGTACATGTCTCTTCATGTTGTCAACTACCTTCTGCAACATGTCTGTTGAATGTTTTCTGTCTGTTCTTGAATGATAATTCTGATTGCTTTTTTCAGGTCCTCAATTGTGTGTACGCTATTTTTGTAAACATTTCCTTTCAAGAAATCCCATAGATAATAATCTAATGAAGTTAGATCTGGAGAACGAGCAGGCCAAATTCCACGTGATATTATGCGATTTGCGAAAATTTCTTCAAAAAAAAAAAAAAAAAAAAACGCAGTGATGCTGTAGCTGTGTGTACAGTTGCACCATCTTGCTGGATCCACGCTTCTTCAGTTTCACGTTCATTCATTTGCTCTAAATAAAAAATGTTCCAGAATGTCAGCACGGTACCGACGGCATTAATAGTGTTGTTGAATAAAATGGGACCAATAAAACGTTGTCTACCGATGGCACACCACACCCCAATATTTTCACCGTGCAGAGGAGCTTCGTGAAATGCATTGGCATTAAAAGTGCTCAAAATACGATTATTTTGGCTATTAATGTATGCAGATAGATGAAACCATGCCTCATCAGAGAAAAATGTTTCATCGAAAATTGACTCGTCTTCTTTAGCTAAATATGCTTGAAACCACGTGGAGTCGTTGACTCTAGGTTTATTATCCCACTCTTTTATTTCAGAAGCAACAAAAATCCTGTGTGGGTGAAAATTTAATCGTTGTGTAATAATTTTGTATACTGAGCACACTTATACATTTTTGTTTATTTTGTTTTGCCAAATTTTCCTTAAGGAGTTCCTTTTAGGATTCTGTCTTAGATATCTAGACATTTTTCTTCAGACACAGCAGGCCTACCAGATCGCGGAGCATCTTCCACATTTCACGTAACAAGAAATTTATTCAACAAATTTCAAACCGTAATGCGATGAAGAAGCCTTTTTTTTTTTATTAAATCAGGAAATCTTGCTATATATTTTTGAACAACCATTCATGTGTATCGACCGCCATTTCGAAACATATGTTCAACCAAAAAAAATTCTTTCTTCCGTTGATAACCCCATTCTATTTGGAGTGCAAAGAATTACACCAGCAAACGACAGCCATTCGTTGCATATTTCTTCACGATGGACTATGGATCATACTTTTATGACTTCATGTACTTCATTTTTCAAATGTGTTCTATATACAAAGTGTAGTGAGACTTTACAAACACTCGGTGGTATGCAGACAGGGGCAGAGAGTATTGGAGATATATTGCAGCTAAACTGTATTATGGAGACGACACCTCCCACCCGCCATCTTTCTTGCTCCATCCTAGGACTAACAGCAACACCTAGATGTTTGTTATTGCTGGCAGAGTAATGTGGAGACACATGTCCAGACCTTGTTGCGTGTCATTCGTTGAATTAAATCAATGTTCCCACCGCGGCTTTTTGCTCCACGATATTATCGGAACGTGTCTGTCACATTTAAGCTAAAAAGCTTTAACTGTCTTCTTGAGTGATAACGACATGGTCCCTATTCACTGCCATATGCTGCCTCAGGAAAGATGCAACTTCTCAAACACTTTACTGTGACCTGTTTGCTGGGGTTGTTACTGTGATCTGTTTGCTAGGGTTGTTACTGTGACCTGTTTGCTGGGGTTGTTACTGTGATCTGTTTGCTGGGATTGTTACTGTGACCTGTTTGCTGGGATTGTTACTGTGACCTGTTTGCTAGGGTTGTGCCGTGGGTTGTTACTGTGACCTGTTTGCTGGGGTTGTTATTGTGACCTGTTTGCTGGGGTTGTTACTGTGACCTGTTTGCTGGGGTTGTTACTGTGACCTGTTTGCTGGGGTTGTGCCGTGGGTTGTTACTGTGACCTGTTTGCTGGGGTTGTGCCGTGGGTTGTTACTGTGACCTGTTTTCTGGGGTTGTTACTGTGACCTGTTAGCTGTGGTTGTTACTGTGACCTGTTTGCTGGGGTTGTTACTGTGACCTGTTTGCTTGGGTTGTTACTGTGACCTGTTTGCTGGGGTTGTAACTGTGACCTGTTTGCTGGGGTTGTTACTGTGACCTGTTTGCTGGGGTTGTTACTGTGACCTGTTTGCTTGGGTTGTAACTGTGGCCTGTTTGCTGGGGCTGTAACTGTGACCTGTTTGCTGGGGTTGGGCCGTGGGGTTTCACGAGTACAATTGAACTCTGCGATATTGTGGCCAGTCAACTCGAGACTTGTGTGGAACAGCCCCAACCGTTATTGATTATGCAGCCAAGTTATTGGAAGTTCGTGACATTTTCCATTTCTTCGTTGTTGAATGTGATCCTTGGTTGGTATGTAGGTCTCTCTCTTCCCCCCCCCCCCCCCGGTAAATATTTTGTTTGTCTATTTTGTTCAGAAAAAACCCCCCACTGTGATTGTCATTTTATTGATTATAACTGTATATCTTGACAGACAGGATCAACTCTTCTAATCCTGTATGTGAGAGAAAGATCGTGTCATCTGCACATCTACGTCCTAGTATTGGAGTTCCCATTTCCACCAGGTATGAACAAAGCCATAAGTGTCTCTGGTCTTATAATTTTTTACTTTTCTCATTACATTTTCTTTATATGTTGAATACGTATGGGGAGATACTTATGGGGTGATCCATATTTGAGGCATCTAAACCCTGGGTTAAACAGATGGAAAGACGTTATTGTGACTGTGATTATCGCGGTGATATCAAATGCTCCACATTGGAAAGGTATCAGCATGCGTATTGTGTATTTCAGCCACAGTATAATTTGTCCATTCACCTCATGTGATGTATCACTCCGCGGCATGCACCTGACCAGTTGCAGCGACACATGTCAGGCAATAAATTGTGCAACCGGTTGTCTGTGACCTCTGTGTTTACATTGGCTACAGGACTGCATCTGTACGCCGAAAATATAATGAGAAATGTAAGAGGTGATATAAACAGGGAGCTATATGATGCCCTAAATATCGGTGGTCGTGACATACCAGAGATTCGATATGCTGATGATACAGTATTGCTATCCACAACACAGACTGGTATAGAAAACCTAATAGCCTCAACCCAATTGAATAGTGAAAATCACAACTTATATCTTAATATAGCAAAAACAAAGATAATGCATACAGATAAAACTACTATGGAGAAAGAAGTCTATGTTAATGAGGAAAAATTGGAGGTGGTGGAAAATTTTGAATATCTTGGGTCATTGATTACCAACAATGGTGACACAATGAAAGAAATTAAACGACGACTATCACTTAGTTAGTCAGTTAGTTAGTCGACAGATCATCCTCATTGCACATCGAACCATTCAGTCCATAAGTGCTCGGATCCCCTCCTCAGCAAATCCCGCAGCATGTAGCGGCTAACGACGCCAGTTCTGTGTTGGTTTATCAATCTTCTTTGGCTTCCTGAGTAGTGTTCTTGTTTGGCCACCCCTCTTTTAATTTGCTGCTCTAGCAGTCTGGCCATTGATGTAGATTCACAGTCATCACTTGGTTCTCGCAAAAGTCTTACTTCTCGTAGAGCATTCAGAATGTCAGCCTGGTCCATGGCGCGTCCGCCCTCCACAGTAGCCTCACCTGCGAGCTTGTCAGCCCGCTCATTTCCGTGTACTCCCGCATGCCCTGGCACGAAGATGAAACTAATCTTTGCCAGCCGAGACCGCTCCAGAGGCAGCAACCATTCTCTTCGGATCGACCCCTCTTCTATCCTCTTGATCATGTTCATTGAGTCGCTAAGGAAACAAGCCCTAGTAAATGTCTGAGTCTCGAGCCATGTTATTGCTTTACTTACTGCCATGACTTCCATGGTCAGGCTACTTGTGGTTTCAGTGAAAGCACCAGAGTCCTCCTTCACAATTCTCCCTCCGGCCCGAGCTGTAAAGGCCCATGAGCTTCTCACATGTTGGACGACCGACCCATCTGTGTAGATGGCCGCGTCACTGTCTAGCGAATTCTCGAAAATCAACGCTTGTACTTCAGCCTCCACAGCAGCCGGATTTTCTTGTCTGCATTTCCTATCTAGTTGGATGCAAACTGAAAAGGATGTGCAGAAGTCTGTTGGCACTTGCACCCACTCCTCGCCAGGTTCTAAGTCCTCAAGTGAACACACCTGTTGAAGAATGTCTTCGGCTTGACCCATCCACGACCGTTACATCACTTGCTCTTCAAGACTAGGACAACTGAATAAATTATGGAGTGGGACAGATAGAACTACAAGAAATTAGATTTTTAAGAGCATGCATCTTCCCCATTGCAACTTACGCCTGTGAGACCTGGACACTTACTAAACAAGCTAAACAGCGCATAAATGCCTTTGAATGCAAATGTTATAGACCGGTTCTAAGATTATCTTGGGTAAAGGAAAGAACACATGCAACTATACTTCAAGAGCTGAATATTGAAGAGGGTTGGCTTTTAAAGACGGTAAAACAAAGAAAATTGAAATATTTTGGTCACTTGAAACGTCACGAAAGTTTGGAGAGAACAATAATGGAGGGGTATATGCCTGGGAAGAGAGAAAGAGGACGGCCAAAGAGAAGATGGGTGCAAGATGTGGCGGATGATCTCCAGATGTGTGTATCGGATGCGGGACATCTTGCGTATGATAGAGAGATTTTCCGGAAGGTTGTTATGGGAGCGAGGTTCTGCAAAGGACATGCTACTGAATGAATGAATGAATGAATGAATGAATTGAATGAATGAATGAATGAATGAATGAATGAACAGGAATGCATTGTTTCCAAGTGTAAAGTTGACAGTTGACATTCCACGGGAATTCCCCGCGTGACCGTGTATAGTCCACAGATCCTGTATAAAGTTGTCAGGTGAGTTCAGCGCTTTTCTCCTGCTTGTCGTGTGTAATGTGGCTATCTGGCCAATGCAGTCGCATAGGTTTATTGTATAAGTTCCCGTCCTTTGGCGCATTTTCACTATTTACAGAATATCCAAAGAAGCAAGCCTTGGCAGAACAGATTCTGAAAATTTTGAACAATTTATTTCAGATGAAACAACAGATCCATATTCAATAAATGAGCTTCTATTCGCAGACGATCAGTGCCTGTGTTATAGCGACGAAGGCAGACTGCAAAATCATATTAATAATCTGAGTTCAACAATGTAACAATATAAGTATAAATATAGCCAACACCGAAGTTATCCAAGTTATCAGATCTCCTCGTCCACTAAGTATACAAATAAATAGCACATCTCTGAAACAAGTTAAAGGATTCAAATATCTTGGAAGTATGATCACAGAAGATGGCAGATTGGACAGAGAAATATAAATCAGATATCAAAAAGCAAATGTACTTGTGTGGTACTCCCTGGATAACCGGATCGTCAAGGCAGACGTCTCATGTAATATGTTGAATGGATGTCCTCTTAGTCGAGAGAGTACATTGAAGTACTTGGGTATCACCTTTGACAGGTGTTTGTCTTTTAAGGATCATGTGGAGGCTTTGGTGGTGAAGGCTGGTAGGGGACTTAATGCATTGAGGGCTATGGCAGCAACCGGGGTAGGTCAGAGGATGCTGTACAGGCTCTTTCAGCAGTTAATAATTTCTGTCACTGAGTATGGTTTGAGGCTGCTGACAGTATCAAAATGCCAGCTTGAAAGGTTGGAGCGCATACAGAATGCCGCCATGCGGTTAATCCTGGGGTGCACAAAAGACACACCAATTATATGCATGAGGCATATCCTGGCGCTACCAACAATGACGGATACGCATAGGGTTCTTCAGGCCAAATGGTACATGAGAGTTGCCGCAGACAGAGATCACCCGCTGCATGCAGCAATGGATATGGTCAAGGGTCATAGACTAAGACGAGTCATGTCCTGGATTGCACAGACAGAACTTTTTATAAGTCAGGTGTGTGATCTAGAGACCATCAATTGTGAAGGAGAGTGGGTTGAAGTTTCGGAAGACATGACGGACTGGCACAATGTAATAATAACACTGGGTTGTGAGTGCAGCGAATGGGCAGCGGGCCGCATAGAGTTTGAAGTGCAACAGCTGATCCAGAGCAACACACATCAAGGTGACATAGTCATCTACACCGATGGGTCAGTGGTGAAAAACAGACGTAGTGGCTGGAGCTTTGTTGCAAAGGCTAATGGGCGAGTCTTGAAAAAGGAGAGTCTGGCATATGAGACTACGACCTCCAGCATGAGAATGGAGGTGGAGGCAGTAAAAGCGGCATTCTGGTGGCTAGAGGAGACTACTGCAACACACGTTGTATTCATTACGGATTCAAAGAGTATGCTTAGCAAGGTGGAGAAAGGAATGTTTCGTGTGGAATGGCTCTCGTCGCCTCAGAGGTCCCAGATTGTGAGAATTGTATGGATATTTTCCCCTGGCCATGCGGGTGTACGGGGGAATGAACAGGCTGATAGGCTAGCAGGGAATGCACCTCTTGGTGGTATTTTGCCTATGGATACGGGGGAGGTGGTCGTGCGCTTGTGGGACCAGGTGAAGAAGGCGGAGGAACAGACTGAGAACCCATATGTGGAAAGAATGAGATTGCGGGGGATCGGCAGGGGTTCTGAAAGAATCTCAAAACTGAGAGGGAAGACCAGGAGATTTTTTAATCAGATAGCGGTGGGAACGATTAGTAGTATGACTCTTCGCTGGCTGTTGAACGAGGGGATGGAGCACGTATGCGAATGTCCTGAGTGCAGTGATGTCGGTTCTTAACTCACTCAACTCATGTACTTACATATCAACTATCACCCATACGCCACGGCTTGCTGAGCGACCGGCTCCATACTCTCATAAGTCACTGGCGCCTCTCGAACCACTTCTAATTCTCGTGCGCTCACGTCAACCACGAGAGTATTTTGGGTTAACGGAGAAAGCTGCTAACTCCTCGACCAGGGAGCCGTCAATCCAAACATACTTATATTCGCAAAACGACAGATAATAAACAGCATATTTACACTAACCTTGTGCTACTAATCTCAAATTTGGACATTATCCAAATCACACTTTCGCAAAATCAACACTTGTGAGATGAGATGCCTGAGGAGAGCTGCCGACTTAACAATCCGAGACCGAGTAAGAAATGTTGTTATCAGACAGACTGTGGGATCAACACCTTGTGCCACACTTATAGAAAGACAGAAGATTAAATGGTTTGGTCATGTCGTTAGAATGCAACACCATCAACTGCCAGTACTGGTCCTACATATAAGTTGCGACGAGAACAAGACGACGCCCGAGAAGAAAATGGATTGACGACATCAAAGACATTGTACAATCACACGGAAGGACATTATCCAGTGCCACCCATTGGGCGCTGGAACGCCAATGATTCCTCCCTATGACAATCAATCAATCATGTGCCATGCCGGAAAGCGTGGGCGGTCATGACTCGCCATTTCACTCGATCACCAGAGTTGTGGATCAGCTCAGTGTCCCTGTTTCGTCCATGCCATGTGGCCAAGCCATCCAGGTATTTACTTCTCGGCCTTCCCCTTGATCTGTTCTCCAGTCCATTTCTTCTCATAACATGTCCAAAACATTTTGACTGTCTACGTCTAATGACTCTAATCAATTTACGATTTTCATTTGTCTCCTGTAGTACTTGGTAATGCCGGTCTCCCTGGTCTAGAGGTTACACGACTTTCTCCGTAATCCCGTATACTCTCGTGAGTAACGTAACGTTGCGCGAGAATCGGTAGCGGTTCTCTCCGCGCCGGTAACTTACGGGGTATGTGAGCCGGTAGCTCAGAAAGCAATGGCAAACTACTGAGCGTAATCTTGCCAAGAAATCAACAATCTGCTGAAAGATGCTGATGTTGACAGCGATGTCCTGTAAAGGACATGCGAACAAAACAAAAAAAGTACTTGGTCATTGTTTTTCTGTCTGTCCATAGCATTCTTTGTATTCTTCTCAGAAACCACATTTCTGCAGCCATCAGATGTTTTTCAGCTTGACTGCTCATTGTCCAAGTTTCACATCCATACAAAAGAACAGGCTCTGTGTAGCACCTCAACACTCTTCTTCTCGTTTCAATTGACATCTTTTTATTGGTCAGTATGTCCCTGTGACCCTTGACGGCAAAAGTGGAAGATGATGATGATGATGACTACTGCACCTATTTCTACGCTTATATTTACAACTAGTTAGTTTATAAACAGTTTGTGTGAGCCACAAGATAGTGTTTGTATAGACAATGCAGTTTTACTCTCTGTACTTGTGAATATTCTTGTAGAATATAGTAGATAGATGTAGACATGAAAGTCATAATATATCATATTTCACGCATGGATGGATTCAACAACAGAAAATTTTTACCACGGAATGATTGTAATCCACCATTGAAGAATTCAAATACATCAAATGGCCAACTAGGAATACGGATCAGAAGAAACACTGCTATAACAGTTGGACGCATCGCTAGGTTAGACAGGACACCGTAAAACACACGAAAATAGGTATGAGAAGGTGAGATAAAACACCACAAATAAACACGAGAATAGGTTGAGAAGGTGAGGTAAGGTGCCGTAAAACACACGAGAATAGGTATGGAAAGTGAGAGAAAACATCGTAAAACAGACTAGAACAGGTATGAGAGGGTGAGAAAAAACACTACAAAAACACGAGAATAGATATAAGAAGGTGAGAGAAAACACCATAAATAAACACGAGAATAGATATGAGACGATAAGAGAAGACACCATAAAACGCACGAAAACAAGTATGGGAATAGATGTACAGAAGATGATAGTTATGTTAGGTAGAACAACAAATGTAACTAGTAATGATTACCTTAAGAGAATAGTCATTCGGACAGTAGAAAGTGGCAATCGACAAATGGTACCTGGTTTCACATAACACATCATGTGACTGGTGTATAGTCTCGTGATGCACACATAAGTGACGACATAATTGAGTGTGTATCAGTCTCATAAATCTGTCTGTCTGTCTGTCTGTCTGTCTGTCTGCCTGTCTGTCTGTCTGTCTGTCCGTCTGTCCGTCTGTCCGTCTGTCCGTCTGTCCGTCTGTCCGTCTGTCCGTCTGTCCGTCTGTCCGTCCGTCCGTCCGTCCGTCCGTCCGTCCGTCCGTCCGTCCGTCCGTCCGTCCGTCCGTCCGTCCGTCCGTCCGTCCGTCCGTCCGTCCGTCCGTCCGTCCGTCCGTCCGTCCGTCCGTCCGTCCGTCCGTCCGTCCGTCCGTCCGTCCGTCCGTCCGTCCGTCCGTCCGTCCGTCCGTCCGTCCGTCCGTCCGTCCGTCCGTCCGTCCGTCCGTCCGTCCGTCCGTCCGTCTGTCTCTCTGTCTGTCTATCTGTCTGTCTGTACGTACGTACGTACAAAATCTGGGCGGAGATAATGAGAGAATAAGAAGGAATAGTAATGGTTCGGCAGAGGGACAGAAACCAGACATGACACTAACATATCAGATAACAAAGTTGAACAAAAGTACCAGGTCTGTTAGGATTTAGGGGAGAGGGGTGTTATGAAGGGCAAACAGCTATCTAAATCTTATTTCACACCTGTTATTTCTCACTATTCGCTCGTTACACCGGTTCGGATATTCCCAATGCCTGATTGGTATCTGACTCCCGTTCTGTCACTGGAGGCCAAGACAAGAGTTCTGGCATGTTACATAGAAGCAGTGTTAACACGTGGCTGGAAATCCTGGACAATTAGTCAACAAGGCAAGCCATTTCTCGACGCCTCAGAAACATGGTTTGACAGAAGAATGCTGGCAATGCCATGGACAGCCAAAACGACTTATCTAAATGTGTTGAAAGAGGCTAAGACGCAAAGACCACCTACCCAAACATTAGAAAAAAGGCAACCGTCATTATTTGAACACATTGTGAGAAGAGAAAAACTGGAACATGAAGACTGGAAACTGACAAACCCACCGATCTGTGTAAAGAGAGATAGATGGAGGAAGACAGGGAAGGTTATTGAAAGCAGTTTGTCATGGCGCGGAAAAGCGATAGCTGTTGGAGATCGCAAGATATGGAGAGGCATGACCACCACGCCAGTCGGCTTGATACTTTATGATGCCCGTGATTCCCAAGCGACACAGATACGCAGAGACATGTGCACACTTTCCGATGAAGACAATGCGACTCTCTGAAGCCTGGCCCTCCATGACGATGATCATCCACGTGGTGCTCTCTTGCCGACACATGACATGTAGTGAACGTTGATGTGTCCCTCGCCATGTCCACTAATTTTTACATGCCTCAGTCAAGAACTGGAGTGGCAACATAAAAAATTCGCTTAAAAGTCGACAGGGTCGACTTCATTGCACCGGGTTTTATCCCATATGGCTCGGTCTCTTTCCGCGGCACGGAAAGCGTCGCACAAAGCACGAACTCCGTAGCTTTTAGCGACGACCACAGGAGTCTCCGAAACATTTAACTCGTAAACCGAAGGGCGCGGCCTGAATCGAACCCACAACCTTCGGAGCACGAGTCTAACGGCTTGACCACTTCGCCACAGAGTCCACCCGTAGCTAGGGATGTTTCCCTAACAATGTTGCCATGATAATGGCTTTACGGCCCACTATTTGCGATTTCCAACTTCCGTGTAATTATTAAGGTGCATAACTTGCACACAGGTAATTTTTTGGCCCTTATCCGAGAAAGCTAGCTGTTTGATCAAACTTCCCCCAACGGTTTCTGGGAATCATTCTGACCTCTGTATTGAGATTGAATCCGGTATAAACGTGACAAGGGCACAGCTTGTAATGTTGGGATTATGGTGTGTACCTCTTCCTTGCTTGCCTTTAAGTTTCCCTGTAGATGAGTTGTCCACGGAGATGTGTAACGAGTCACATGCTCAAACCACGACAGGACATGAGCCCATAGTTCAGTACTGAAGAGATCGCTTCTTACTTTACAATGTTTACCTCAACACACTCGTCCCTATACACTCCGTCCATGGTTTCCCTTATCTGTGAATGAAGTATGGCTGTTCTCAGGGAAGCTACAACATCTGGATATCTGATTCTATTTTCCCAATACAAACCTACTTATTAGACTACGGATTTCTTGCTGTTTTCCCAAAATAAACTTACTTTAACGGTCGTCAGACTACAGGTTTATCTCTGTTTTCCCAATACACACCTATTGTAACCGCCCTTAGACTACAGGTTTCTCTCTGTTTTCCCAATACAAACCTACTTTAACCGTCGTAAGACTACAGATGTATCTGTTCTCCTAATACAAACCTACTTGAACCGTCGTTATACTTATGGGTTTCTTGCTGTTTTCCCAATATAAACCTACTTTAATCGTCGTTAGACTACAGGTTTCTCTATGTTTTCCCATGCAAACCTACTTTAACCGTTGTTAGACTATGGGTTTCTGTTTTCCTAATACAAACCTACCTTAACCGTCGTTATACTTACGAGTTTCTTGCTGTTTTCTTATTATAAACCCACTTTAAAAGTCATTAGACTACAGGTTTCTCTCTGTTTTACCATACAAACCTACTTTGACCGTCCTTAGACTGCAGGTTTCTTGCTGTTTTCCTAATACAAATCTAATTTAACAGTCCTTAGACTACAGGTTTCTCTCTGTTTTCCCAATGCAAACCTACTTTAACAGTCATTAGACTACAGGTTTCTTGCTGTTTTCCTAAACCTGCAAGATAGTAGAAAATAGTAAGTGGAGCGCTAACTCCTCTGCTAAAGTGAATCGTTCGTGTCCATTACTACACGACAATCCCGAGCTACTTTAAAGACGAAATCTTGAGGGGAAAGATTTGGTCACAACCTCATGTAACTATGATCTACTTACTGTATGAAGTCTAGCAAAGAACATGGCTCTATCTGTGAGGGACAGCTTGAATGTTTAGTGGCTGGCACATATTTCAGGACACTTCTAGTTTCGCCGCTGTCTGAAAATGTATTTACATTCACA
>OY992897.1:52358925-52399396 GCA_963921405.1 Cepaea hortensis
CAGTTACTGTGTGTTCGAATCTCTATTAATGCAGAGTTGTTGTTTGTTTTAATGAACCAGGACTCTCAGGTCGTCTCGGCCTAACACAGGTACCGAGAGATGTCATGGGAAGTAAACTCCGCCAGCCGGATTGACCCCATCATCCAATCATCGAGTGCCGATTTTTTTTTTGTTCGCATATTCTTTACAGGACATCGCTGTCAACATCAGCATCTCTCAGCTGATTGTTGATTTCTTGGCAAGATTACGCTCAGTAGTTTGCCATTGCTTTCTGGGCGACTGGCTCACATACCCCTAAGTTACCGACGCGGAAAGAACCGCTAACAGTTCTCGCGCACGTTACGTTACTCACGAAAGTATACGGGATTAGGGGGAAAGTCGTGTACTCCTAGACCAGGGAGACCGGCGAATGCCGATTGGTCTATACAAATATTGAAATATGGGACAACAACATATACCCTGCAGGCTCGAGGTGTGTACAAAACCCAGTCGGTACCAACTTACTGCTTCCAGTGCCACTTCCCTGGCTCTCTATTCATGTCACAACATTCATGTTATCCCTATAAACCCATTCACGCACCTGTTCGTGTACCTACTTACCTACCTACATACCTGTCTACCTACCTACATACCTGTCTACCTACCTACATACCTGTCTACCTACCTACATACCTGTCTACCTACCTACATACGTAAATAAATAAGCAAGTCTCGTGACAGGATGCTGCTATGGGTGTGTGAAGTGTCAGGATCATCACGTGTTGCAGGCCGTAGTGCAGGGAGGCAGAGTCTTTCCCTCCCGTAGCGGACATCGAGAGCAGCATTGTTCCATCGTCCTACCGCGCCCTTGTCATTATCAGCGTCACTGACTACCTGCATGTCTGGGTGGAGTTTATATCTCTATTTACGCGCGGACATATCTCCATTTACACACGGTCCCGTGAAACGATGGAGAACTAGTGACACCACTACAGTAAGAAGATAAATATATCCGTAAGAATTAACAGTGACATTTGGAGGAGACAAGTTCAAATCCCATGTACAAATAGCCGCATATTCATGTCCTCAACTGTCTGTTATACAATACTAGCTGACCCGGCCCGATTTCGCCCAGCCCCTAGAGGGGAGCGTCTCATTTAATTCATATTCGGCCCCTGCTCCCGTTCCCGTTCCCAAAAAAAGACGACCCGGCCCGGCTTCGCCCAACTCCTGGCGGGGAGAGTCTCATTTAATTCATATTCGACCCCTGCCCCCGTTCCCATTCCCAAAAAAGACGATCCGGCCCGGCTTCGCCCAGTCCCTAGCGGGGAGCGTCTCATTTAATTCATATTCGGCCCTGCTCCCGTTCCCGTTCCCAAAAAAGAAGCCCGGCCCGGCTTCGCCCAGCCCCTGGCAGGGAGCGTCTCATTTAATTCATATTCGGCCCCTGCTCCCGTTCCCAAAATAGACGACCCGGCCCGGCTTCGCCCAGTCCCTAGTGGGGTGCGTCTCATTTAATTCATATTAGTAGTCATATAAGCTCCCGTTCCCGTTCCAGGAAATATGGCAAACAGATTGAAAGAGAACAATCTTCATCCCAATAACTAAATAGGGCAATCTGAAACTACTGAACGTAAACTTACCAAGATATCACGAAAACACAATATATGCTGGGATGACTGTATAGATGTCGAAGAGAAATAAAAACATGAGTTAGAACATTTTCACGTATTTAAAATAGATGCATTATTTTTATGAAAACTTTTTAAATGCCTTAAAGATTTTATCATTATATATTATAACGCTTATGCCTGTAAATAACTGTAGGCAAACATTTTATAAAGCTTTGATAACAATGCAACAATTATATATAAAATATATAGCAATGCTACTAAAAGTTATGTCCCGTGATATAACTTTTCTTAAGTTAAGTCCCCTCGCTATATATATATTATAATGTAATCACAAAATTAAATTTTATTACGTAAATAACTGATTGTCAACTAACAAACTATGCCAGTTGGCAGCACCAGAATGAGAAGAAGACGTGTAGAACATTTCATCTCAATCGGATGGACCGTTCTCGAACGCATAAATAACATACAGACAGACAGACAGACATTGCATTTTATATATATAGATAAACGCCTGTGGCTTAGGGGAGAGTGACACGCGCAGTTGTATAATTCTCCGCCATAACGAGTCTACGGTTCGAAACCAGCCGCGGAAGAGTGTGGAAGCCTTAGTTTCCATGGCTCACGTCGGCCGATCAGAAAAAAATGACAAAAATACTGAATACATGTGCCTAGTAAAATACATCAACATTTTAAATAACAGGGAAAAATAAAAATTAACGTCCTGTACATGAAAATAACCTATTAAACCTCATGGCGTCTTGCTCTGTAGCGAAGAGGTTACCAACGCAATTCGTTTTCTCGCATACCGCTTTCGAAACACTGCTGCTGGCGATTTTGAAGCAGGCCGCCTTGCGTTAGTTTTCATACATTGATGTGAATGCCTGCCGTTCAGAAAGCAATGACAAATTACTGAACGTATACTTCAAGAACATCGAAGAAATCACAGTAAAAATGACGGGGTTGACTGGGACGTCCTGTAAAGAATATGCAGCTGACGTAACAGCTTGTTGTCTGTCAGTGCCAGTCAGATTTCATGTTTCAGGAAGTTCACGCAGAGCCTGGCATGGAACAAACAGCGTGCCGATGTTGCTCACCCTGAAAGGAACTCACGCCGGGCCAGACGGCTAGCACTAGTGGAGCAGCCATGGATGGAGCACATTCCGCTTGTGGGCTGTAATCCCGGGCTCTGGTCGGCAGACGCAACTAGAGCTGGCTCGGACACTGCTTCCGCTTGTGGCCACCGAGGCTCGAAATGGTATTGTTGATTTTACTGTAGATAACATAACTACACCCGCAATAGCCAGCAGCTGCGCTACCTGGTGGTGTTTCCTGGAAGTGAATTCACTACAGTGGTATATCAATGGCGTGGCCAGATCAGGGACAACAAATGCTCGTACTTTTTCTAATGAATCGTATAGTATTATATTGGTCCACTTGCCTCAACACCTGTATACGTCGATTGGTTCACGAGATTAGAAAACATGTATGATCATACCAATGATAAACCAAGTGTGTACGATCTCTCTAGCTGTCTCGCCAGTAACAATAGTAATGGTTCCGCTAATGAGATGAGTGCATGGAGCGACACTTTGAGCTGTAAATTTCGCGTGGAGTTCTTTTACATCTGGCCGAGGTTGTTTGTAGCGTGAACTTCATGTTCAGAAACATGGAGACCGGGCGATTCAGGAAGTTCGCGCAGAGCCGATGTTGCTCACCCTGAAAGGAACTCTTTTTTGCCTTTTGCAGTAATGTGTGGCTGCTGGTTTTCTAGTGACTGCCACTTCCATCGACGATGAACTGTATTTTTCCTGGCGGACTTTTGTGTTGGCATTCAGGCAGCGGCATTGTGCATAGTATACCTGTTCTGACTGTTGGTTTGTCGAGACTCCTGTTGGTTCCACTTGTTACATGGGGCAGTGAAGAGCATTTTGTGTGGCATTCACTGGCACAGGAACGGGGCATAACGGGGTGACTCTTTGGCAAAAAGTTAGCACCGCAACTAACTAACGATAAGCGAGATGTATACAATCTCTCCAGTTGTGTGGTACATGGATGCGATAACCGTGTCCAAATTGTGTGATACATAGATGCGATAACCGTGTTCAAGATGATTTACTAGGCAATAACACGTTCAATGATTTGCCACTGCGTTCTGAACGAGGGCGGCGACTGTGGCGAAGGAGTAGCAAACGCGTTTCCAATCCGGCATACGGCGTCTGACATCAACTGCAGGCGATTTGGAAGCAGACCCCCTTGTGCTGATTTTTGACAACGGTAACTGCATAGCTCCCAGACATATTGAGTTGCGAGTAATTTGGAAGCAGACCATTTTGCGTTGATGCCCATGGTATGAGACGTCGGTTATTCAGAAAGCAATGACAAACTACTGAACTTAAACTTGAATAGTAAATCGCATACAGCCAAACAATGCTAGTGCTGACTGCGACGCCCTGTGACTAACTAACTTTCTGAGCGAGGAGTTAAACACCTCTCGGTCATGCCGACTTCCCGTCTAATAATGGCCGCCCTCAAAGTTGGAGACTGTAGCTGAGGGAGGCAAGGTGGAGGCGAATCCACAGCAAGGAGGGGTGAATTAAACTGAAAACAGGTTTCCAGCCACGGATTAAATGTCGTCTGGTACAAAGAAATATAACTAATACAATCAATATTCACTGGCTGTACTTCATGTCCGCCACACTCTACGTGTGCCAGTCTCTTCCTCTACCAGGTCTCCCCCATACAATCAACATTCACTGGCTGTACTTCATGTCCGCCACACTCTACGTGTGCCAGTCTCTTCCTCTACCAGGTCTCTCCCATACAATCAACATTCACTGGCTGTACTTCATGTCCGCCACACTTTACGTGTGCCAGTCTCTTCCTCTACCAGGTTTCTCACACACAATCAACATTCACTGGCTATAATTCATGTCCGCTACACTCTACGTGTGCCAGTCTCTTCCTCTACCAGGTCTCTCCCACACAATCAACATTCACTGGCTATACCTTATGTCCGCCACACTCTACGTGTGCCAGTCTCTTCCTCTACCAGGTTTCTCACACACAATCAACATTCACTGGCTGTACTTCATGTCCGCCACACTCTACGTGTGCCAGTCTCTTCCTCTACCAGGTCTCCCCCATACAATCAACATTCACTGGCTGTACTTCATGTCCGCCACACTCTACGTGTACCAGTCTCTTCCTCTACCAGGTCTCTCCCATACAATCAACATTCACTGGCTGTACTTCATGTCCGCCACACTTTACGTGTGCCAGTCTCTTCCTCTACCAGGTTTCTCACACACAATCAACATTCACTGGCTATAATTCATGTCCGCCACACTCTACGTGTGCCAGTCTCTTCCTCTACCAGGTCTCTCCCACACAATCAACATTCACTGGCTATACCTTATGTCCGCCACACTCTACGTGTGCCAGTCTCTTCCTCTACCAGGTCTCTCCCACACAATCAACATTCATTGGCTATACTTCATGTCCACCACACTCTACGTGTGCCAGTCTCTTCCTCTACCAGGTCTCTCCCATACAATCAACACTCACTGGCTATACCTTATGTCCGCCACACTCTACGTGTGCCAGTTTCTTCCTCTACCAGGTCTCTCACACACAATCAACATTCACTGGCTATACTTGATGTCCACTACACTCTACGTGTGCCAGTCTCTTCCTCTACCAGGTCTTTCCTACACAATCAACATTCACTGGCTATACTTTACGTGTGCCAGTCTCTTCCTCTACCGGGTCTCTCCCATACAATCAACATTCACTGGCTATACTTGATGTCCACTACACTCTACGTGTGCTGGTCTCTTCCTCTACCAAATCTCCCCCATTGGAACACAGTCCCTCACCCAACTAACGACAAACTTCCTTATTGTTGCTATCTCCTGCAGCTCCCTCCATATCCTCCAATATTATTCGTACATGTATCTAATTCTCTTCTCCGTGTGTGTAGATCTTCCAATATTCCATTTACCCAGTGGATTCCAGAGAAATGAATGTCTAGTTATCCTGTCATCACGTTTTATCAATGTGTCTCCCCCGAGAATGTTCCCCATCGTAGGGCCGAGAATGTTCTCCAGCTTAGGGTAGGGAATATTCCAGAGAATCATTAATACCACATGATAGAACACGTGCACTGATCTCTGGGTAGTGAAATCAGATAGTCAGCCTTCTCGCAGAAGGGTGAAAACCAAAAGGTGCCATGTGCCACCTGTACACACGAAACAGGAAGTGTCATGTGCCAGCTGTATACGGTATACAGGAGGTGCCATGTGCCAGCTTTACACATTAAACAGGGGGTGTCATGTGCCAGCTGTACACGGTAAACAGGAGGTGCCATGTGCCAGCTGTACACGGTAAACAGGAAGTGCCATGTGCCAGCTGTACACGGTAAACAGGAGGTCTCGTGTGCCACCCGTACATGTGAAACAAAAGGTCCCATGTGCCAGCTGTACACGGTAAACAGGAGGTCCCATGTGCCAGCTGTACACGGTAAACAGGAGGTCCCATGTGCCAGCTGTATTCGGTAAACATCCCCAGTCAACAGTTGTAGACAAGGCCAGCTAGCCACGAGTAGATAGAGCTCGTGCCTTCGGGTGGAAGCAAACATCACACACACACACACACACACACACACACACACACACACACACACACGCACGCACGCACGCACGCACGCACGCACGCACGCACGCACGCACGCACGCACACACACACACACACACACACACGTGCCCAAGCCGAACACACCGACCTTGGAGATGCAAGATCGGCTGTGACGCACTGTCTTGAATAGAGGAAGGAAGAAGAAGACATAAGTATGTTGTAGCAGCACACATTAGCCAGGCTCCCTTGTGTTCAGTGTAATGTTTGTATGATCTGTATGTATTACCTGTAATTCATCCATCCGTCCATCATGTGCCATGCCGGTAAGCGTGGGTGGTCATGATTCCCCATTTCACTCGATCACCAGAGTCGTGGATCAGCTCAGTGTTCTTGTCTCGACCATGTCACGTAGTCAAGCCATTGCTGCTAATTTCAATGTCCCTGTCCTTTTCTTATGATTATATGTAATTAGGCGAATCATGATAAACTAGGCAACTTTAAAGAAGGTAGTTTGCCGTTGCTTTCCTTCTTGGCAGTGACCATACTGGCTGGGTGACCGTAGCCATTGTCTACCTACCGTCGCGAAACTTGAGACCATAACCAACAACTATCTGTCGGCTGCCCTCAAAATTTAATCCACCACCTGCCTTCCGTGATTTCTTGGGAACAACTTCCGAAAACGAATACAAAATAACAACACATCCTCCCCAGAAATACAGAAACACTGCGTCCTCTGAAGAAAGAAGTGTTACGCTGTCGCCATTTTTACCGTAAGTTTTTTTATTACGTGTAATGGGAAACCTATCTATTTCAGTTTGTTGCATAGTTCTTTATGTTCTTCACAGTAACGTATTAGAATAGTTAGCAAGAGTATATATCTACATTGTTATCTCCGCTGTTTTCTATTACTTCCATCAAGTTGAATATGTTGTCACGTCTATCTCTATTTCGCCTGAAGTCAGTGTGACTAGGTTCATGTTTTCTTCTAGTCTTCCATTCCTTTGGCCATATTCCTGTTTCCCATATCGGTTTACATAACGGGTGATATATTTTCACACTGTGTTCTCCGCCAGCTGTAATAAATTCTACTGTGATGTTATCACATCCGGGTGGTTGCCTGGTTCTGATGTTGTTTATTGCCCACTCGACGTCCTTTAGTGTTGGTGCCAGCTATTTTTCTGTTGGCATTTCATTGTTTACTCTTTTATCGTTACTATATTTTTTTTTGTGAATATATATTTCGCTGCTGTATTCTGTCCATCTGGTGAATATATATTTCGCTGCTGTATTCTGTCCATCTGGTGAATATATATTTCGCTGCTGTATTCTGTCCATCTGGTGAATATATATTTCGCTGCTGTATTCTGTCCATCTGGTGAATATATATATTTCGCTGCTGTATTCTGTCCATCTGGTGAATATATATTTCGCTGCTGTATTCTGTCCATCTGGTGAATATATATTTCGCTGCTGTATTCTGTCCATCTGGTGAATATATATTTCGCTGCTGTATTCTGTCCACCTGGTGAATATATATTTCGCTGCTGTATTCTGTCCATCTGGTAAGAACTTATATATGTTCTAATAGGGTCCTTCCACTCGTGTCCTTTATGTGTTTGTTTTGTTCCAAAGTTGCTAGTCATTACTTTTAGGTGTTTTTTTTAAACATTTTGTGATCTCGCCAATTGGTGTTCTTCCATCGCTGCACACTCGTGTCTTGTAGGAATTACATCTTCTTTCCTTTTTTTTTTTTTTAATTTCTCTCGCTAGGTGTTTACAGGCTGCTTTTTTTTCTCATTGTTTGATGGTCATATTGCTAGTTACTCTCTTCCCTAATGCTCTAACGCAACAATTGTAATCTATTTGCTCTTTCTCTTATCTGGTCGACTGTCTTTGACTGGTGATAGGATATCTCCTGTATGTCTGTCTAATTCACCCGCTGATCTGTCTTCTTGGATCGTCATCAATATTTCGAACATGTTCTTCGCATATATTATAAATTCTTTCAGTGTTTCGCAGGTGTCACGGCGGATTGGTGTTGGCTCTTTCATCAAATATCGGAGTGTAATTTTTAGTATTGCCGTGACAAAAACATGGTCACTACCACAATCAGCACCCGGCTGTCTTTTAGCTGTCATGTTTTTCTACATCCCTGCTATATTATTGTAGTGTATTTGGTTTCTGATATTTCCATCATTTGGTTCACAAATTCAGTTTTCTTGAAAACTCCTGGGGGTCGTCGCTGGAGCTATGGAGTTCGTGCTTTGTGTGACCGCTCTGTGGAAAGAGATCGAGCCATACGGGATAAACTCGGTGCAATGAAGTCAATCTTCTCGTCTTTAATTCCCCCGTTGCGATCTACAAGTTTGGAGTAAATAGCCAACTTTTCCTCTGCCGACACACATGTATTGAAATAACACACTCGCCTCTCTCTCTCTCTCTCTCTCTCTCTCTCTTCCTCTCTCCCTTCCCCTCTCCCCCTCCCTCTCCCTCCCTCCCTCTCTCCCTCCCACCCACAGATAGAGAGAGAGAGAGAGAGAGAGAGAGAGAGAGGAGAGAGAGAGAGAGAGAGGGCGATGACTTGCACTAACTACACCTCCCACACAACACAGTACTGAAATTCCTGAGAAATGTGAGAAAATTAACTGTTGACCGGAGTGAGTTCTCACTAGCTAAATATTGTACAAGAGGACAGGCATACAAACATCCAGGTTGGGCGGTATTTATTTTCTGGGACGGTCGCACGAGATGTGGCTATCAGCCTGAGACTACTTGCCACAGAACTAGAAGGTCAGTGGTGGTCGATACTGCTCTGGCCACATCAGTGTTCGCGTATTCCCATCTGACAATCACATGCCCTGAACAGTCTGGTCGACATGATTTTCCGCTGAACTGATTTCTGCGGACCTTCTCCACTTAGTCCTCTTATGAGGTCTTGTCTTAGCCCTGCTCTGTGACATTTGCCCAGCTCTGCCAGCTAATAACCAACTTGCAATGAGAACAAACAACCGACCAAATACAATTTTTGGTTTGTTTTTGGTGTTTGTAAGCGACCCACGACGTTTTTTTTTTTTAGCGGCGGATATAGGGGGTATTTTTAATGACTGCAGAATTTGTAAATATTGCCGGTCTAAGTTTTGTATTCACCCTCTGTAAAATTCATGCAACATAATAGGTGAATATAAAACTTGGACCGGAAATATTTTCAAACTCTGCATAGTCATTAAAAATGCACCCTATATTGTTTAGTTTAATCCATCACAATGAATCGAAACACCATTTATTTACAGATATTCTTGCATACATTAATAATGTGCCCTGTCAGCTGGCGTAGGATTTCAGGTCTCTCCACAGATCTCAGTCCTTATTGTCCTAGATCAACTCTGCTGAAGACATTCCTCCATGATATCGTCTCAGTCCACCCAGCATTATTTTCTCTCGGAACGCCTCTGCACCAATGATCTGTCCAGTCGTCAAGATGTTCTTAATGCTCTTCTCATTCAGTGACCAGAGAACTCACTTCTGATCTGTATTGTTGTCGTGTATAATACTCTACTTTCACAAGCGTCTTCCAGGCAATCGTGGTTAGTTATGACAGTTCAATGTGGGGTGCAGTGAGGAGCAATTTATGTGATATTCACTGGCACGGGAACGGAGCATAATGGGGCGATGCTTTGCCATGAAGTTGGAACCGCGACTGACTGGCTGACTTTCACATGCATACAATAGAATAGGTCCTACATAGCACTTTAAGACTCTCTTTCTAACTGCAATTGACATATGTTTATCAGTGGGTATGTTATCCATCTAGCTTGAGCCAACTTTCTGCGTGTCTATTTATACATAGGATGATTCAAGGCTTTAGATTGATTAGATGCTTTAGATGGAATACATAAAGTTACCAGACTACTGAATACAATATATGATACTGGAAATATACCTCATGAATTATGTAACTCTATATTTATTGCAATCCCAAAGAAATCAAGAGCCTTGGAATGTGATTAACATCGAACAATTAGTATAATGAGCCACATCACACAGATTTTGCTAAGAATTATCATGCAAAGAGTTAGGAAGAAAATACAACCTGAAATAAAAGAACAATGTGTGTTTGTAGAAGGCAAGGGTACAGTAAATGATGTGTATATACTGAGAACAGTAATTGAACGTTCTATAGAAGTAAACAAAGATCTAAATCTTTGCTTTATTGACTACGCAAAGGCTTTAGATAAAGTGAGACATGTCGACATGATAAGGATGCTTGATGATCTACAAATTGATGGAACAGACCTTAGACTTGTGAAAACATATATTGGAAACAAGCTGCCATAAGAATTGATAATGAAGTAGATCGATATCAGCCTGTTAAGAGAGGTGTGAGACAGGGCTGTGTAATGTCTCCAGATCTTGTTTCCCTGTACAGTGAAAATATTTTCAGAAATATAGAAGATATGAAAAGAATCAACATTGGGGGACTATGCATCAATAACATTAGATATGCAGATGATATAGTATTGATTGCAGACAATGAACAGGACCTGCAAAATTTAGTAGATGCGGTTGGTGCTCACAGTGAACAACTAGGGTTAGAATTGAATTGTAAGAAGACACAGATTATGGTCGTCAATGGGAAGAATGAAATACCACAATGTAATATTCAAGTAAATGGGCATATTCTTAAACAAGTGAATCGGTACAGTTATCTTGGAACAGTCATATCAGATGGGAGATGCCTTGAAGAGATTAGAGCAAGACTTGCCATTGCGAAGGTAGTCTTTTGCAAGATGAAAAACATACTGACCAATAAAAAGATAACTGAAACGAGAAACAGAATGTTGAAGTGCTACATAGAACCTGTACTTTTGTATGGATGTAAAGCATGGACAATGAGCTGTCAAGCTGAAAAACATCTGATGGCTGTGGAAATGTGGTTTCTGAGGAAAATGCAAAGAATACTATGGACAGGCAGAAAAACCAATGAACAAGTCCTTTAAGAAACAAATGAAGATCGTAAACTGATTAGAGTCATTAGACGTAGACAGTCAACATTTTTTGGGCATGTTATGAGAAGAAATGACTTGGAGAACTTGGTGACAACTGGCAAGATCGAAGGGAAGAGACCACGGGGAAGACCGAGAAGTAAATATCTGGATGGCTTGACCACGTGGCATGGTCAAGACAAACACGGAGCTGATCCACGACTCTGGTGATCGAGTGAGATGGCAAAACATGACCGCCCACGCTTACTGGAATGGCACATGATGGTTGAATGGATGTTCTGTCAACTTTATGCGTGTCTGATACATAGGTCCTATGACAGGATGTTCTGTCAAAACTTCTGCGTATCTCTGAACATAGGCTGTTCTATCAATCTTCTGCATGTCTCTGTTTGGTACATAGACTGTTCTATAAACCGTCTGCGTCTCCGATACATAGGATGTTCTATCAACTTTCTGAGTGCCTCTGTTTGATACACAGGAATTCTATCAACCTTCTGCGTACCTCTGTTTCGTACAAAGGATGTTTTATCAACCTTCTGCGTGCCTCTATTTGGTACATGGGATGTTCTATTAACCTTCTGTGTCTGTTTGGTACAAAGAATGTTCTATCAACCTTCTGCGTGCCTCTGTTTGGTACATAGGGTGTTCTATTAACCTTCTGTATGTCTCTGGTACATAGGATGTTCTATCAACCTTCTGTGTGGTACATTGGATGTTTATCAACGCTCTAAGTGAATCTGTGTGGTACATGGGATGTTCTATCAAACACCTACATGTCTCTGGTACATGGGATGTTCTATTAATCATCTAAATATCCAGCTTGGCGCTACTAGAAAGGAATTGATTGATTGATTGATTTAGGAACCGACATCACAGCATTCGGGACATTCCCATAAGCGCTCCGTCCCCATCCTCAGCAACCAGCGAAGAGTTCCAACACTAATAGTTCCAGTAGCAATCTGATTATATGTCCGTCTCGCCTTTCCTCTGAGCGTCGAGCGTCGGCCAGATCCCCTCGTCACTCCTCGCTGCCTCATTCTAACCAGACCATGGTGATCCATTTGCTCCTCCGAGGTGTACACGTGCTCCCACAAGGCCGCAACCACATCTGCCTTGTCATGCATCAATACTCCACCAAGTTTTGCCGAGCCAGCGAATCTGTCCGCCTGTTCATTCCCCAGCACACCGGCATGCCCAGGAGAAAAGATCCAGGTGATGCTTGCTACCCGTGACCTCCGAAGCGAAGCAAGCCACTCTGCACGAAGCTTGCCTGTTCTCACCCTTCTCAGCATCCTTTCTGAGTCAGTTACAATCACAATGTGTGTATGTATCGTGTTTACATGTTACTAGAAAGGAATGTGGTAAAGGGCACACTATATGTCTACGTAAACAACTGGCCACTGGGCTGAATATAGCCATATTCCTGAACATCTCAGGGAAACGTGTCACACATGAGTAAACGCAGATTGGGTGACTACTTTCCACACATGTAAGGATGTTGGCATCAACCCTGTGATGTTACTTATAGTTGTGATGATGGTAGTGATGTTTCTACAGGCTGTAATGTTACTACAGGTTGTGATGCTATTCAATTTGATATTACTCATGGTTGTGATGGTGGCAGTGATGTTGCTACACAACATGATATTTCTACAGGTTGTAATGTCGCTCCAGGTTGTGACGCCAGCTTGACTGCTTGAATGTGTGGGCTAGACTGCCAAGCCAAATGTGTGAGCTAGACTGCTGAGTTACTGAGCCAAATGTGTGGACTAGACTGCTGAGTTACTGAGCCAAATGTGTGGGCTAGACTGCTGAGTTACTGAGCCAAATGTGTGGGCTAGACTGCTGAGTTACTGAGCGAAATGTGTGAGCTAGACTACTGAGTTACTGAGCCAAATGTGTGGTCTAGACTGCCAAGCCAAATGTGTGAGCTAGACTGCTGAGTTACTGAGCCAAATGTGTAGGCTAGACTGCTGAGTTACTGAGCCAAATGTGTGGGCTAGACTGCTGAGTTACTGAGCCAAATGTGTGGGCTAGACTGCTGAGTTACTGAGCCAAATGTGTGAGCTAGACTACTGAGTTAATGAGCCAAATGTGTGAGCAAGACTGCTGAATTACTGAGCCAAATGTGTGGGCTAGACTGCTGAGTTACTGAGCCAAATGTGTGGACTAGACTGCTGAGTTACTGAGCCAAATGTGTAACTGCTAATGTTACTGATCCAAATGTGTGGTCTAGACTACTGAGTTACTGAGCCAAATGTGTGGGCTAGACTACTGAGTTACTGAGCCAAATGTGTGGGCTAGACTACTGAGTTACTGAGCCAAATATGTGGGCTAGACTGCCAAGCCAAATGTGTGAGCTAGACTGCTGAGTTACTCAGCCAAATGTGTAACTGCTAATGTTACTGAGCCAAGTGTGTGGGCTAGACTGTCAAGCCAAATGTATGAGCTAGACTGCTGAGTTACTGGGCCAAATGTGTAACTGTTAAGTTACTGAGCCAAATGTGTAGGCTAGACTACTGAGTTACTGAGCCAAATGTGTGAGCTAGACTGCTGAGTTACTGAGCCAAATGTGTGGGCTAGACTGCTGAGTTACTGAGCCAAATGTGTGGGCTAGACTACTGAGTTACTGAGCCAAATGTGTGGGCTAGACTGCCAAGCCAAATGTGTGAGCTAGACTGCTGAGTTACTGAGCCAAATGTGTGGGCTAGACTGCCGAGTTACTGAGCCAAATGTGTGGGCTAGACTGCCAAGCCAAATGTGTGAGCTAGACTGCTGAGTTACTGAGCCAAATGTGTGGGCTAGACTGCCGAGTTACTGAGCCAAATGTGTGGGCCAGACTGCTGAGTTACTGAGCCAAATGTGTGGGCCAGACTGCTGAGTTACTGAGCTAAATGTGTGGGCCAGACTGCAGAGTTACTGAGCCAAATGTGTGGGCTAGACTGCTGAGTTACTGAGCCAAATGTGTTGGCCAGACTGCTGAGTTACTTAGCAAAATGTGGGCTAGACTGCTGAGTTACTGAGCCAAATGTGTGGGCTATACTGCTGAGTTACTGAGCCAAATGTGTAAGCTAGACTGCTGAGTTACTGAGCGAAATGTGTGGGCCAGACTGCTGAGTTACTGAGCCAACTGTGTGGGCTAGACTGCTTAGTTACTGAGCCAAATGTGTTGGCCAGACTGCTGAGTTACTTAGCAAAATGTGGGCTAGACTGCTGAGTTACTGAGCCAAATGTGTGGGCTATACTGCTGAGTTACTGAGCCAAATGTGTAAGCTAGACTGCTGAGTTACTGAGCGAAATGTGTGGGCCAGACTGCTGAGTTACTGAGCCAAATATGTGGGCTAGACTGCTGAGTTACTGAGCCAAATGTGTAAGCTAGACTGCTGAGTTACTGAGCCAAATGTGTGAGCTAGACTACTGAGTTACTGAGCCAAATGTGTAACTTAAGTTACTGAGCCAAATGTGTGGGCCAGACTGCTGAGTTACTGAGCCAAATGTGGGCTAGACTGCTGAGTTACTAAGCCAAATGTGTGGGCTATACTGCTGAGTTACTGAGCGAAATGTGTGAGCTAGACTGCTGAGTTACTGAGCCAAATGTGTGGGCCAGACTGCTGAGTTACTGAGCCAACTGTGTGGGCTAGAATGCTGAGTTACTGAGCCAAATATGTGGGCCAGACTGCTGAGTTACTGAGCCAAATGTGTGGGCTAGACTGCTGAGTTACTGAGCCAAATGTGTGGGCTAGACTGCCAAGCCAAATGTGTGAGCTAGACAGCTGAGTTACTGAGCCAAATGTGTGGGCTAGACTGCTGAGTTACTGAGCCAAATGTGTGAGCTAGACTACTGAGTTACTGAGCCAAATGTGTAACTTAAGTTACTGAGCCAAATGTGTGGGCTAGACTGCTGAGTTACTGAGCCAAATGTGTGGGCTAGACTGCCAAGCCAAATATGTGAGCTAGACTGCTGAGTTACTGAGCCAAATGTGTGGGCTAGACTACTGAGTTACTGAGCCAAATGTGTAACTGCTAATGTTACTGAGCCAAATGTGTGGGCTAGACTGCCAAGCCAAATGTATGAGCTAGACTGCTGAGTTACTGAGCCAAATGTGTAACTTAAAAGTTACTGAGCCAAATGTGTAACTTAAAAGTTACTGAGCCAAATGTGTGGGCTAGACTGGTGCGTTACTGAGCCAAATGTGTGAGCTAGACTGCTGAGTTACTGAGCCAATTGTGTGAGCTAGACTACTGAGTTACTGAGCCAAATGTGTAACTGCTAATGTTACTGAGCCAAATGTGTGGGCTAGACTGCCAAGCCAAATGTATGAACTAGACTGCTGAGTTACTGAGCCAAATGTGTAACTTAAAAGTTACTGAGCCAAATGTGTGAGCTAGACTACCGAGCTACTGAGCCAAATGAGTAACTGCTAATGTTACTGAGCCAAATGTGTGGGCTAGACTGCCAAGCCAAATGTATGAGCTAGACTGCTGAGTTACTGAGCCAAATGCGTAACTTAAGTTACTGAGCCAAATGTGTAGGCTAGACTGCCAAGCCAAATGTGTGAGCTAGACTGCTGAGTTACCGAGCCAAATGTGTGAACTAGACTGCTGAGTTACTGAGCCAAATGTGTGGGCTAGATTGGCGAGTGAAGTGTTTGAGGACAAGCTCTATGGAGATATCAACAAGCTCAAGTTGACTGCAGCTTACTTTAACTATATTCAGGTTGACATTTAAAGGTGCATGAAGAAGTATTTAGATTTACCATTGATATAAGCTCTCCATCTACTTCATGACCTTCCTCGTGTCTCTATGGTGAAAGCTTTTCTTGTAGATACAAGTAATGAGGTCACTGATTGAGCTTTATTCTCACAAGGCGCTCGAAAACGGCTGTCTGTTGTGTCTGCAAACTGCCTGCAGGATGTGCTGCTGTATTTCTGTCTCCTCTAGGGAAGCTGGCAGCTTTTCTCAAGTATGTCATCTTGAATGCGAAGGTAAATGTTAATGTGCATGTCTTTGTACCAACGCTATTACACTGGACACACATCTGTTCCATTTATGGAATTTACTATCCCATTTTGTAAGCTTGTACGTTGATTAGCATAACGTGAATTTGACATCAGTAAAACATGAATTTGACCAACTGGCTTTGTAAATTGATTCTTCTTCTTCTCCTGCGTTCATCCGGAGTTGTTTTTTGTTTTGTTTTCGGACGTGATTGCGTTGTGCTTGTTTACAGCAGAGCTGCGTTCTTGCGTCGTTAGGCTGATACATCCGACTTCTGCGGGCATTTGTTGACCGGTTTAACCTTCCCGGGGGTTTCTTAGGACGTTTGACTCTCACTGTTGTGTTATCCCCCATCCCAGCTGGCCCATATAGAACAGCCAAAGACATCCTGGTCAGCCCTCAAGGGAAGGCAGGGGCAGACCATGGGCATTCCATACTTGCAGAACCGACACACAGCGCTCTGGTGCTGGGCTCACCCAAGGAATCGTCACGTCCTGCACATGGCTGCTTAGCCTCACTTCCGTATATTGGGCCTTCTGTTCACTGTAGGCTGTTCTTCCGGAAACCAGAAGAATGCAGTCTGCAGATGACATCCACACTGAGCTTTCGATTCGGACTTTCCGCGCAATGGATTTGCTATCCAAGTAATATTCCATTTCGTGCCACTAGGACACCTTTTCCACCTTTTATAAAGCCCATACAGTGAGCTTTGATTCAGACTTTCCACGTAATGGATTTGCTATCCAAGCAATATTCCATTTCATGCCTCTGGGACGCTTTTGTAACCGACATACCTGTGGTATGAAGTGCGGCAGTCTAAATACTTCATGTTTAGCTGTCATTTTACCAGTTCCACAATTACATTCATCGGTATCTCCTATCTTTAGTTTATTGGACAAGTGGTGTTTCAGCCTGTTATGTCCTGTGCGGAGTCTGAAGATTGCTACTTGTTCTCTTCGATCGAGTTTGTAATATGCATCATCCTTCTGGTTGCCTAGATGCTCTGATTCCCATTTGGTTCTATAAGTGCTTTTCATAAACCTCTTTGCCTCATTATAGGTTATGTCTATGTCAGGCTGTGGTAGTCGTCCATCCTCGTTTGCTAGTCTGTCAGCCTCTTCATTTCCAGGTATACTGCAATGTGATGGGATCCACTGTATTACAACTTTTTTGGATTTCTGGCATAGACCATGGAGTGCTGCTCTTAAGTCAGCTAGTTCTGTGCTGTTTTTGCTCTTCAGTATTGAGACAGCTGACTTTGCATCTGTGAAGATAGCTATTTGCTTCTCTTTATTTTCCTCCATCAAGAGCATTTCTGCTACAGTTTTCAAAGCCTCTACCTCCGCTTTGAAGTTACTTGAAAATTTTCCAGTTGCCACTGACTTTTTTTTTCACAATTTAGAAGAATTCCTCCTCCTCCATTTTCTATTGAATTTTTGGCTGATCCATCTGTATATGCATGGGTCCAATTGCTGCTTGGGTAATGTTCTTTTATGTAGTTTAGGGTTATTTTTCTTCTTTCGGTTTCATTCTGAATGTTCTTTTTCTCAATACCAGGAATGCTTTCTATCATCTCAGGCAGTTGCTGTCTCCAAGCTGGGAACTTGTGCATTGTAAATGGGTTTGACTGTTGATATGTTTAAGTATGGGATCTGCTCTAATCTTTCGCTTTGCAGTTTCTACAAAGTTGCACGCTTCAGTCTTCCCTTTCCAAAACCATTAAACCTGTTATACGTAGGGTGGTCTGTCAATCTTCTGAATTTTTGTGCTTGCTGGGCTCTGCTATCTCTTCTATCCTGCATTGGTTGTAAACAAGTGATCTTTTCTAGTTCATTAATAGGCGTTGTCTTCAGGCTTCCAGTTATGATTCGCATTCCTTGATTTTGGACTCTACTTATTTTGTTAAAGTTTGACTTAGCTGCTGTTGCCCAAGCTGCAATGCCATATTCCAGTACTGGCCTCACCCGTCCAGTATTAACGTCTTGAGAACTTTCTCATCTGCTCCCCACATTGTACCAGCAAGCTTTTTCTTGATTACCATTCTTTGCCTTGCTCTTGTTCGATTTTTCTCAACCTATGTCTTCCATGTCAGGCGACGATCAAAGGTGACTCCTAGATAGTTTGGATTTTCTTCATGGCGCAATATTTTTCCATTCAAAATAAATTGATTGAAAAGTGACAATACAACTGTTTGACGTTTAAGTATGTTCATTCCACCCATATAGCTGTTGGCACTGGCCATTGTTCAAAGGAAGAGAACAGATATCCAATCATGTAACATGTACAAGAAACATTTATATCAGACATGGCAACTGATAAGATAACACTAGAACTAAATGTCATTATATGCACATGAAAGTTTGCACTGGCAATGTTATTTAAACCCAATTCCAAATGGCTGTGAATGTCCAAGTCAACAATTTCCCATCCATATATAAAGCAACATACTCAATTATTAATGAGGCCTTAGATATGAATGGTTCAGATCACCATACACTGTGTTGGTGCTGCAGTATTCACTTAACAGATGATCAACAAAGCACATAGATGCACAGAGTCAATTTGCCAACTGTTTATTTCAACTATAAAATATTACACAAACAACAATAATGTGTAAGTAATATAAATACCAGTGTAAACACTGCAACAACTCAGTATGTAAACAAAACAGCTTAGCCAGCAATGGTCTACAAGCTCTCATGAACCTAGACAAGCATTGTATTTCCATCTACAAAAACTTGCAGTTTCAAACATGAAACCAAAACAAAAAAGCTACATCAACTGATATTCAGAACAGTGTGGGAGCTTCATGACAAAAGTGAACAATAGATTCAGTTGTAACTGATGTTTACAATAGTGTTGCCCTGGGATACAATTACAGGGATGTCTGGGGATACATGTTCAGATATACAATCAATATTTGACCTGTGCCCACCATTAGCATCTATATAAACACAGTTTTATGCACATAACATGGATGGCATAGCATTAAATATCACAGACCAAGTGCTGCAGATTTGGTTCAGTTGCATCACAGAAACATTCAACATTTGTCAATAGCAAAATGGTTCAAACTATTAAATCCTTAGAAGGAATAAATAAATGGTAAATAATCGAAAGAACATTAGTATAGTTAACACACATAGAGATAGAGAACTGACAATATGCACGCACACAGACTGATATCACAACAGTCTAAGCCTACAAGACATGTGTTGGACTAGTTATGAGACCCCCGCTGCCTGGTCTGGACATACCAATCATCATGACTTCAGTCCTGACATAACACTGATGCTTATATTCTGTTGCCAAGATGTGTCAGCTCTCCACATACAGCCTTCTGTTGTCCTCTGCCTCTTACCTAACAATCTCCCCACATAAGGCTAATTTATTCCAAATGTATTTTGTATTTTCCTTATGGTTTTAATGAACAATTGTGTTAACACCGGATGTTGTCAGCCTTCCTTCTGTCTATGAAAGAAGATCAACAGTTTGACACAGCATGTAAGAACACTTGATGTTGTCTGTCTTCCTTCTGTCTATGAAAGAAGATCAACAGTTTGACACAGCATGTAAGAACACTCGATGTTGTCTGTCTTCCTTCTGTCTATGAGAGAAGATCAACAGTTTGACACAGCATGTAAGAACACTCGATGTTGTCTGTCTTCCTTCTGTCTTTGAGAGAAGATCAACAGTTTGACACAGCATGTAAGAACACTCGATGTTGTCTGTCTTCCTTCTGTCTTTGAGAGAAGATCAACAGTTTGACACAGCATGTAAGAACACTCGATGTTGTCTGTCTTCCTTCTGTCTTTGAGAGAAGATCAACAGTTTGACACAGCATGTAAGAACACTCAATGTTGTCTGTCTTCCTTCTGTCTATGAGAGAATATCAAATGTTTGACACAGCATGTAAGACATCGGATGTTGTCTGTCTTTCTTCTTTCTTCTGTCTATGAGAGAATATCAAATGTTTGACACAGCATGTAAGACATCGGATGTTGTCAGTCTTCTTTCTGTCTATGAGAGAAGATCAACAGTTTGACACAGCATGTAAGAACACTCGATATTGTCTGTCTTTCCTCTGTCTATGAGAGAAGATCAACAGTTTGACACAGCATGTAAGACATCGCGGATGTTGTCTGTCTTCCTTCTGTCTATGAGAGAATATCAAATGTTTGACACAGCATGTAAGACATCGGATGTTGTCTGTCTTTCCTCTGTCTATGAGAGAAGATCAACAGTTTGACACAGCATGTAAGAACACTCGATGTTGTCTGTCTTCCTTCTGTCTATGAGAGAAGATCAACAGTTTGACACAGCATGTAAGACATCGGATGTTGTCTGTCTTTCTTCTGTCTATGAGAGAATATCAAATGTTTGACACAGCGTGTAAGACATCGGATGTTGTCAGTCTTCTTTCTGTCTATGAGAGAAGATCAACAGTTTGACACAGCATGTAAGAACACTCGATGTTGTCTGTCTTGCTTCTGTCTATGAGAGAATATCAAATGTTTGACACAGCATGTAAGACATCGGATGTTGTCAGTCTTCTTTCTGTCTATGAGAGAAGATCAACAGTTTGACACAGCATGTAAGAACACTCGATGTTGTCTGTCTTTCTTCTGTCTATGAGAGAATATCAAATGTTTGACACAGCATGTAAGACATCGGATGTTGTCAGTCTTCTTTCTGTCTGTGAGAGAAGATCAACAGTTTGACACAGCATGTAAGAACACTCGATGTTGTCTGTCATTCTTCTGTCTATGAGAGAATATCAAATGTTTGACACAGCATGTAAGACATCGGATGTTGTCAGTCTTCTTTCTGTCTATGAGAGAAGATCAACAGTTTGACACAGCATGTAAGAACACTCGATGTCTTTCTTTCTTCTGTCTATGAGAGAATATCAAATGTTTGACACAGCATGTAAGACATCGGATGTTGTCTGTCTTCCTTCTGTCTATGAGAGAAGATCAACAGTTTGACACAGCATGTAAGAAAACTCGATGTCTTTCTTTCTTCTGTCTATGAGAGAATATCAAATGTTTGACACAGCATGTAAGACATCGGATGTTGTCTGTCTTCCTTCTGTCTATGAGAGAAGATCAACAGTTTGACACAGCATGTAAGAACACTCGATGTTGTCTGTCTTTCCTCTGTCTATGAGAGAAGATCAACAGTTTGACACAGCATCTATGAGAGAATATCAAATGTTTGGACACAGCATGTAAGAACACCGGATGTTGTCTGTCTTCCTTCTGTCTATGAGAGAAGATCAACAGTTTGACACAGCATGTAAGACATCAGATGTCTGTCTTCTTTCTGTCTATGAGAGAAGATCAACAGTTTGACACAGCATGTAAGAACACTCGTCTGTCTTTCCTCTGTCTATGAGAGAAGATCAACAGTTTGACACAGCATGTAAGACATCGGATGTTGTCTGTCTTCCTTCTGTCTATGAGAGAAGATCAACAGTTTGACACAGCATGTAAGAACATCAGTATAAGACATGAATGGCATCACACGAGACATGGCAGAGGACAGACAATCATCCATGACACACAGCATGGACTATGAGAAGAAGATATTCTCAACAGTCTAAACAACCACATCTCCAATGCCTCTAGTTTCTTCATGTCATTATTGTACATTTGCATTCATAAAGTGGAACAGAAAACATGTGTTAGAAATGTTTAAACAAACACTTTTTCACAGTCAAATCACTTGAGAAATGTGTAAACATTACTGGTAGAACTGAAAATGTTTGTAAACATTACAGGGTTACTAATCCAGTTTTGCTGACTGACTTCAGTCAGTCATAACAATCAAATAAAAGTGCATTCAGAATTTTAACATCAGTAAATGATTTACAAATATGAATGGGATGCATTGCTGCATGAGATTGTTTTGAGCAGGATAGTAATACAATTTAATAAATCTTATTTACAATAAATTGAATACAATGCACAGAACTGATGACTGAGACAACTCCATAAACCTGTGCCAACATCATGTGTAACCACTGTCAACAAACAATAGCAGTGAACACAAGTAAATGAAACAAAATGGATCACAGAGTCATCACAAGTTTCCTTCACTTGGATAGCAGCACTTAATCAGTAAGACAGATTCAAACTACTTAGTCTACTGTTCACGTTCCAGCTATTTAGTTGACTGTTCCCATCCCAGCTATTTAGTTGACTGTTCACATCCCAGCTATTTAGTTGACTGTTCACATCCCAGCTATTTAGTTGACTGTTTACATCCCAGCTATTTAGTTTACTGTTTACATCCCAGCTATTTAGTTGACTGTTCACATCCCAGCTATTTAGTCGACTGTTCACATCAAAGCTAAAATTGGGACTTATGAATGGAAGTACCAAGAAAGCAGCAGCAGTTTACATTTGACCATTGTCCATATTGGAAGCACAACTGGTACGTGTTAACACTAGTGAGTAAACTGAAAATCCTTCACTGACATGTTTACAATGTTATGCAAATCACAGTGTATAGAAGCACATATACCAGTGTCAGATACTCTGGACAGCAAGGCACTCTGGCTAACTGTAAAATAAGTACGGTCCAGTTATACTGAAAGCTGTATGCAAAGTCTTGTTGAAGTATGTATCAAGTATGCCCCATAATGTTGTTTGAGACTATAGGCAAACACCATACCCTTCACTTGAGCATAAGCTACTAGCATCAAGGATAACAACAAAAGTGATTATGTGGCATAGCATTTTAAACTAATTTCACAGCTATACAGCTGTTGATGATAGCAATAAAGTTGTTAATTAGAGCATCGCAGTTGTTCATTATGGCAATACAGTTGCTCATTATAGCAAACACATGATCAACTGTAGATCTCTCATATCTGGAATGTTGATTATCAGCACACTTGTATTGTGCTGTGTGTTACTACAAAGACAATGGACTTCTTGACAGTGAGCCAATATATGGATGTATGGTATACTTGAGGATATATGGTTAGTCAACATACTTGAGGATGTATGGTTAGTCAACATACTTGAGGATGTATGGTTAGTCAACATACTTGAGGATGTATGGTTAGTCAACATACTTGAGGATATATGGTTAGTCAACATACCTGAGGATATATGGTTAGTCAACATACCTGAGGACATATGGTTAGCCAACATACTTGATATATGGTTAGTCAACATACCTGAGGATGTATGGTTAGTCAACATACTTGAGGATATATGGTTAGTCAACATCCTGAGGACATATGGTTAGTCAACATACCTGAGGATATATAATTAGTCAGCATGCCTGAGGATATATGGTTAGTCAACATACCTGAGGATATATGGTTAGTCAACATACCTGAGGATATATGGTTAGTCAACATACTTGAGGATATATGGTTGGTCAACATACCTGAGGATATATAATTAGTCAGCATACTAGAGGTATATTTAAGTGATAAGGCACACTGAAAAGAACATTTAAATATTTCTTCTTTCTTGTTTCTCTTCCGATATTTCATACATAGCTAATCATCTTACAGGCCATCCTAAAATTTAAGACATGGCGCCATGGAAGATGTTTTAGCAAAGAAAAAAAAAAACTTAACTAAACAAAGCTGTGCTGTGGTAACAAAGCTGTGGGACAATGATCTGATTGTGTATTGAACATAAGTGACACTGCAAACAGCAGTCAACAAGAGAATTGAACTTTGCATGTGGAAATATAGAAAAACAATAGAATAGTTATGAAACTGGCTCTAGGCTTCAACAATGGCACAAGCCGCTGTATTTTACAATTTCAGCATCACAGATCGCTTGAGAAAGCATTTAGGTGGCAGCAGTACATTGCATTTATTGTTTTTAAAACAGCAGTAACAAAGACAGCATCTCCATCTCATATATATCAATGAGATTTCAAGGACAACAAATACATCCCAAAAGCAATAAAGCATTGCCAGTCTATGGTGCAAAAAATACCACAGATGTAAACAGTGAAATGGAATTAGAGACCACATGGGTAAAATGCCCACGAAGGGTGAAAATCTTACATGTAAATGTTTGCAGTAATATAACAAAGTAACTCATGAACAATGAACCTTGATGCATACAATAAAGACATGTTAGTGATAAACTAAAAAAAAAAAAGTGAACGAGATAGAAAACTCTTCTACACTCGGTCCAAATTGCGTACTCAAAAATGAAGCTGTTAAAGCAAACTGTTGAATAAATGAAATAACAAAAGGTAAAGCAACTTACAAATCCATTCCTCATAAAATTAGTTCATATTTGAAGGTACAACAATTTTAGCCACGCGTTGAGACCTTTGGAATGAATTCTTCGAGATATTTCATCAGGAAGGTTGGAAGGAGGCAACACAATGACACTTTGACTGAACTAAAACAGAAGACCAGACAATCTGCCAAGCAACTTGCTAGCTGTGCTGTGTGAGAGATAAAATGTTTTGGTAAGGACAGAAAATACAGAAAGCACTATTATAAAAGAAACTATAAAATAATTGGTTATCTCTACTCCTTAGAAAAATTTCCTGTAGCATATCGTCATTATCAAGATTTAATTCAGTCCATCGTTGTTTCTGTAAAATCTGTATTTAATAGATTTAAAACACTGCTATCTTTATGAACTGTAGTCATAGACAGCTTAAAAATTTCCGTGTAACTTGATGAAACTTATCTTTCTGACCTGTGTGCTGTTATTTGAAAATCTCAGTAAAAATTACAAACACTGGAACTAAAATCCATGACTGATCTAAGACAGGCAAAGGTTGGGCATCAAACATGTAAAACAAGCATTTGCTATAGGATATAATTATGATCCTCGTCACTGGCCACAAGTTTTACTTGCTTTAAAAATGAAGGCGTGCTAGCCTATCTGTTGAAGATGACATTCTTTGAACCCTGTTCTCTTTAACCTTGACAAGCTAAAAAGGTTAAACTGTCATTTTATCACATCTACCATCTCACCTGTAATCAATATTCAATATTGCCTGTCATGTTATCACATCCACCATCTCATCTGTGATCATCAATATTGCCTGTCATCACATCCACCATCTCATCTGTGATCATCAATATTGCCTGTCATCACATCCACCATCTCATCTGTGATCATCAATATTGCCTGTCATGTTATCACATCCAACATCTCATCTGTGATCATCAATATTGTCTATCATGTTATCATCTACCATATCTGTGATCATCAATATTGCCTGTCATGTTATCACATCTACCATCTCATCTGATCATCAATATTGCCTGTCATGTTATCACATCTACCATCTCATCTGATCATCAATATTGCCTGTCATCACATCTACCATATCTGTGATCATCAATATTGCCTGTCATGTTATCACATCTACCATCTCATCTGATCATCAATATTGCCTGTCATGTTATCACATCTACCATCTCATCTGATCATCAATATTGCCTGTCATGTTATCACATCTACCATCTCATCTGATCATCAATATTGCCTGTCATCACATCTACCATCTCATCTGTGATCATCAATATTGTCTGTCATGTTATCACATCCACCATTTCATTCGTGATCAATATTACCTGTCATGTTATCACATCTACCATCTCATCTGTGATCATTAATATTGTCTGTCATGTTATCACATCCACCATCTCATCTGTGATCATCAATATTGTCTGTCATGTTATCACATCCACCATCTCATTCGTGATCAATATTACCTGTCATGTTATCACATCTACCATCTCATCTGTGATCATCAATATTGTCTGTCATGTTATCACATCTACCATCTCATCTGTGATCATCAATATTGTCTGTCATGTTATCACATCCACCATCTCATTCGTGATCAATATTACCTGTCATGTTATCACATCTACCATCTCATCTGTGATCATCAATATTGCCTGTCATGTTATCACATCTACCATCTCATCTGTGATCATCATTTCGCCAGTGCCTAAAATGCTTCTTGTAAACTAACTAGATTAATCTGAACAAGCCATGCTGTTTGTTTACTGTGAAATTTACAGAAATATGACAAAGTACACATTTGATTATGCTGTTGGTGCAGACATCTAATTTTAAGCTTTGCCATCATTTACTTAAAAAGAAAAACAGATCAGTATGTCAAACCTTAGTATTAATATTAGACATACTGCACTGTTATCTCTACAATTTGCTGACAAAAGCAACCTGGCAGTGTCTAAAGAAAGAGCAGCAGAACAGTTATATAATGGTGAAAGGGTTAAAAGTAAAAATGCATTCAAATAAGTATCAGCTTTTATCATTTGCAACATCTATACCATACAATTATTTACATGCAAGGACCAATATAACAAATGGTACCCCATGCACAAGACTAAAACATCTAGAGTATTGTCTTGTTGGTGTTGTAAGACAGTCCCCATTGTGTAATGCTAGTTGTATTTTGTAGACATGACACATCAGGCCACTTGTAGACATTGAGTGGAATCTAAGGTCCACTCCTTGTAGACACTGAGTGGAATCTAAGGTCCACTCCCTGGTCTCTAGAGCAGACCAGTTATGAGTGTTGACAATCTCATGGTACAGTCATTCATGATATGCCAACAAACACTTCAAGAGTCTTTCAGCCTGTAATAACATCAAGCCACACAAGTCAGGTTTTGTGCAGCCAACCTTCAACCCAACATTTATGTTGCCCTTCAACAACGACAGACACATCCTTTGCTAGCAACAATACTGCAGTCTCCACCAGCTGAAAGAGGACCATGTCATATCTCTGATACATGCAACCTAATGTGTATGAGTAATTAACAGCCCACATGTTTGGGAAAACTAACATGATCAAAGTATAATTAGTGTCTTGAATAAGACTGCAGACCACAATAAAGTGAAAATAAATCTGTACCTAATCTCTCAGAATGTGATCTTATCTGACTGCTGAGCTGTGCAACAGTGTGAGACAGTCTCACACAGTGTGAGACAGTCTCACCAATGATACCTAGTCCACCCTCCAGAAAATCATCTCTGAAAGACTGGCAAATGTAAATAAGATTCAACACTGCAAAATATTCTAGAAATAACTTGTCACATATTGACATGCACTGGAGCTGAATTGTGAAACTTGTTTAATGTTTGTGATACATCTATTCCCGTACTGACCAGGCTCTTGCACACAAAGTCTTCACTAGCCCCTCACAACTCTGTAGGCCAAATTTCTGTTCAGCCTGGACAATTCTAAGTCTTGTATAGTGTGGTCTGGAATTTGCCGACATATTCCAGAGCTGCAGTGACAATTTCACAGACCTGTTTCATTGAAGGTAGGTCTATAGCATAATGTTCAGTCTGAAGATCCGGTCTGATTTCTACCTAAATATTATGCTCTGGTCTATAATCTTTCAATTCTCCCCTTCACAACTTGCTTTATGAGCACCTTTGTCTCTAACGGGGAATGAATGGGACTAGTGCAGGCTCTCTCTCTAGCTGTTGTCAGATGATATGTCTTTTATTTACAGGGATACCACAGTGGGCTAGTATCCCTTGCAGGACCAGTTCTGTTCAGAACAGCATGCTAGTATATTGACCGATTCCCTGGATCAATCTACCCTGTTTGGAGCATGAGATGGGCTCATGGGCAGACTTGTAGCCTCTAAAACAGGCTTTTAAATTCAGTGTAAAATATCTAGCAACATCCATTGAAACACTGGATAATACCTCACATCTCACTGAAATATTTTCAAAACTATACTTCTATGCAATGAAATTGCATTGTGAAACAATTTCAGAAAATAAATGATTTGCGCATCATGTAGCAGAACCTTTCTAGACCTTCACTCTCACCACAACCCACCAAAGATTCTCAATCTCTTGTAATTTCTTCTGCCACACACACCACCTGCACAAGATGGCGGCAATGTCCTGTGTCCATCCTTGTGATGGTTGACTCTTGCAAGGTCAAACAGAAAATGCTGACTGAAAATGTGGACTCTGAAGAGACAGCACTGCTTGATGTGTACACATGAATACGGACTACCCTAGTGTGCTGGCAAACCAGCAGCAGGAGTATGATAGAACACACTTCAGTACAAGAGTCAGCAAGCCTGAAGCTACAAGCTTTAATAGGCAGTAAATCAATGTATGCACAGAATGACAGCAGCTGTCCCTGAAATACTCGTGATGAAACAAAAGAAGACTCCAGAAATAGGTTCAGCTGATCTTACATGCAACAATCATAGTATAACAATATACAGGCTGGCATAAACACAAAACACACACGTTTCACAGTATTTACATGAGGTAGATTTTTGAACACCACCACACACATTCACAAACTTCTTTCATACCATTTACATGAGGTAGATTTTTGAACACCACCACACACAAACTTCTTTCATACCATTTACATGAGGTAGATTTTTGAACACCACCACACACAAACTTCTTTCATACCATTTACATGAGGTAGATTTTTGAACACCACCACACACATTCACAAACTTCTTTCATACCATTTACATGAGGTAGATTTTAACACCACCACACACAAACTTCTTTCATACCATTTACATGAGGTAGATTTTTGAACACCACCACACACAAACTTCTTTCATACCATTCACATGAGGTAGATTTTTGAACACCACCACACACATTCACAAACTTCTTTCACACCATTTACATGAGGTAGATTTTTGAACACCACCACACACAAACTTCTTTCATACCATTTACATGAGGTAGATTTTTGAACACCACCACCACACATTTACAAATATCTTTCATAGTATTTACAAAGGTAGATGTTTTACCAACCACACAACACTGTCATAGCATTTACAGAGGTAGATTTTGGAACACATGCACACACACTTTCATAGCATTTACAAAGGTAGATTTTGGAAAACAATTTTTTTTTCCATATTTCATAGCATTTAGATAGGTAGATTATGGAACACACATACACTTTCATAGCATTAACAGAGATAAATTTTGGAACAGGGAAAAAAAAAAAAACCCAGAATTAAGATACGTATTCAGACAAAGTTCTGCACAGGGTAAGCTAATGGATGGTGGTGATGTAATAAGGCAGTTACCCAATGACTATAAACAATACAGATGGACTTTTTAATTCTATGCAGACAGCCACTTGCACAATACGCCAATTTTTCGAGGCACATATAGAGCATATTGGACAATACTGTCGGCTTCATTTCCAGTAAAGAACATACTGCTGAATACCGAAGGTTATTGGATATAAAATACAATCTATTCACAGCTGCTGTAAATACACTTTCAAAACTTGCTTTGCTTCTCTTAGAACATATTGCTTTCTTTCACTTGTCACACCTTGATATGCTATATAAATCTATTTTGTTAGGATCATGTATTTACTTCAAAATGTATTACCAAACAGAAGCAAGATGTTTCTTACAAATCCATAAATTAAAATAGTTACCAAAAATGAAAACTTCACAATGCAAACCTAGATCATTAAAGAAGATAAATGCATACATAAAAGGTAATAAGCTGAAACTGATTAATAAAAATTCATAAATTAAGAGTAGAATTACCCAAAAGAAAAGAGTTCAAATAAAAGAAAATGATTAAAGACAACACTGGATATATTAAGAATTATATAAACAGTCTTAGCCCAGTGAAGTTGGTGTTCCCTCAGAAACTTGGTAAGAATTGAGTATTTTTGTGTCATTTAATCAGTGTTTTAAAAAATCCAGAATCAACAATAAGAGTTGGCTGACTAACTATTAGAGTTGGACTATGTTTAAAACATTTCTGAATACCAACAAAAAGACAAATAAAAGATAGTCACATCTGGCATTTCAGTTGTACACCTCTAGATTACACTGAACTCACGTGATCATCTATGTTGCCATGGCCTATAAACAGTGGGTAGTGAAATAGTGGGAATTCATAAAAAATTTCAGATGTTTGCCTTTTGTGTTAAATAACTATTATTTACATGCATACATACTAAATTATTCTATACTCTATACATTGTTATGAATTACAAACCAGAACACATTACTATCAACAGAAATGTGCTGACTGGAATGTGCATCTTGACGCCTATTTGCTACTCTGAGCTATGGCTCATGTAAATGGTAATGGGGTATTTCTAGACAGACAATGTGTCTGGCCTAGTCTAGAAGAATATTCATGTCTGTGTACATGACCCATGATTTCACAACTACACCAACAGACATGACATGAGAGCAGAATTCATGTGCTGCATTATATCATTGTGGTGCACTTAACATCTCTCTACTTACATCCATTAACAATGTAATATCTTCACACATGACATTGTTTATCCAGCAGTCTGGGACATGATCACTGTTATAGGTCACACCAGATGGGCAATAAGCAAAATATACCAAAGTAAAGATTGTATAAAATAAACACTAAAATATAATCCAATAACTTCAATTAGCACTTTTCAATAGTTATTTGCAAGCGCTCTCAAAAACTGAGCAAAATTGTCTTTTGCCTTCTTCTGAGCCCAATATATCTGATTTGCTTGTATGCTAACACTAAGTGAAAGTCATTTAACTCTTAAATATATAAACAGAAAAACTATGCAGTTAACACAATGAAAATGCAAATATTTCAAAACAAGAGAAAACTAGACAAGATTCAGTGCCACCAATAACAATTTCATTTGCAAGAATTCAAAATGCATGAACATGGGAACAATATTTTCAACATTACTTTTATATGTTATGTTGATAATTTAATTATAATATAATAGGCGCTAGTATAATATTGGCAGGGGAAATCAACAGTTCACAACGCAGCAATGTAAACGGTATAGAAAAAAAATGCAAAGAAAGCAATTTACCAAGAAAAATGCCCATTGAATTATTTCAAAAGTAGAGAAAACAAATGGTGTAAGAATGCCAGTGGTAGGTGGACACAAGAACTGTGTCTAGAGGGAGACGGAGCTCTTGGTGTTGCGTGTTAATGGGTGGTGGTGACGCATGGTGTCAGGCATATGCTGCCAATACCAGCATGAACGACACAGGTACTTGAAGCACAGCAAGTCTCGGCAGAAGTAGTTTCCCTGCTGAGCATTGCATAGGCTGCAGATTGCATCTCCAAGGTAAGGGTCCACCTGAAGCTGAATGAGAAGACAGTTATACATAAGACACTGCAACATGGAGAATGTTTACAGCAACAGCTAAGTTTTGCCATGAATATCACAGACAGGTATAATTTAGTTGTTCATTCAAACAAAACAACTGCAACTACAATCATCATCATCATCATCATTAACTCTCCTGCCAAATGACATAGGTGCTCATGTTTCACAATAGAACTTAACCCATGGTGATCTGGATCAATTCTACTGTGGAGGTTTCACCATTACCACTTCTTAGAGCATCAAGCCTCTTTTCTCTCAGTCTGGCTATGGTGTTTCTATTGGTGATCTTTCTGATCACCACTATATTCTCCAAAGACTCTCTTCCAAAGAACATCTCTCTTATAGTTGTATATAATGTTCTATTTTATGTAGCCTCTTCCTGCAACACTTACTCTCACCATGCTTTTATCACAAAAACCAGATCTCTGCTTCCCCCTAGCTGTCCCTAATTTGTTCATATTCCAAGATTCACTACTATATGGCAGGACAGGTTCAACATAACTTTTCACAATTCTGACATTCAATGAAAGTGATTTATAACATGATACTTTTCTGAAATGCAGCCTTCGCTGGGCCTATTCTGCTCTTTGTCATATCTACTGTCTGATGTTACGGTTGTTCCCAAATATTTGAATTCATTGACTTGGTTAAGCATTTTTCCTTCCATTGTAATGTTCAATTTTGGTTTATCTTCTTTAATGTTCAAGTTCTTCCCTGTGCGTGCTTTCTTGGTATATTAATGTTGTGCACTCTATTACTATAATGTTCAGTAATTGTTGCATATCTCTTGCTTTTTCAGCCATCAATACTGTGACATGTGCATAATGCAGATGACTATTACAATGCCCAGCTCATATTGGTGGTCTATCTGTGATGTCTCTTACTTCACTACAGAGAATATATTCAGTGACCTAACATGCTTTTCCTCTTTTACTGTATGTGTTCGTAATTAGAACAGTGAAAAACATGACCATGAATATTTGTGATTGTAAATCTCACTAATTCACAAAGTTTATTTCAAATTCCTACAATTATATTCACTGTGTTCAATCAATCAATGGAATTTCCAGCACTGACTCTTGGTCTCATATATAATATATATAATGTTACCGTCCTCCACTTGTGTACTCATCTGAATTTCACTTGGCCCTATGATACTGTTTTTATAAGAGTCCTGTCCTTTAAGGTGGTTGGATTGTGGTTTGTAATTGTTTCTTCAGTCAACTCATTTCCAACTTCTCTAGGACCTCTATATTTGTCTGTTTTTGTTTCCATCACATGTGGGAGTCTCTGTGGCGAAGTGGTCAAGCTATCGGATTCCAGGCCGCGTCCTTCGGTTCACAAGTGCATTCCCCCCACTCCTGGGGGGTCATCGCTGGAGCTATGGAGTTCATGTTTTGTGCAGCGCTTTTGGCAGTTCGCTGTGGAAAGAGACTGCCGTATGTGATAAAAACCTGGTGCGATGAAGTAGACCCTGTCGACTTAAGCGGCTTCCCTTCCCCCATATCAAATGTGACCTGTAATGTATATCCACAGTTCCAGAGAGCAATTTTCTGTCTGTTCATGCTTTCACACAATACAGAAGTGTTGATTATAAAACAAGGTCAAGGTAGTGCCATAGCAGATATAGCTATAGGGTTATTAAGTGTTCACATATACTAGGCAATGACTAGTAGGTGGAGTAGCCACCTTCCCTTCCTCACAACTTTTTCCTTCCCAGACAAATTCTAGAAAATTAGTACCCACATTTATCAAGCTGGATCTACACTAGAGCCATACTGGTCAGATTAAAAGACAATAGTTCTGATTGCTGGCAACTGAACCCAAACCACTTAAAATCTGTTGAATTCTGCTCTACACTTTCACCAGCAATTTGTGGAGCTCACTCATGTCATGCTCCCCTAGGGGAACTCCATGGCAAAGTGGTCAAGCCACACCTGCTTCATGCTACAAAGGTCACTGCTTTATTTTCAGACTGACATTCAGTTTATGAGCACAACTTTTTCAGAGACCCCTGCTGAAGCAGTGGAGATTGTGCTGTGTGTCACTGTTGGCAGGCAGATTGGCAGAAAGAAGGTCCATCCATTTAGGATAGAACCTGACATAATGAAGTCAGTCCTCTTGCTTGTAATTCTCCTAGAAGCAAAGGTAGTAAATCTGCTGAAAACATGTCCAACTTTCATAAATGTCTGCCACATATAACTCAAACAAAATACATACCTTTTTGGTGAACTTTGGAGTTTTAATCTCAACAAAGGCGGCCTGGACAGCTTTCATATAGCTCTTGCGACTGCTGAAAGAGACTCTTCCTGACCCTAAAAACAATGAAATTAAACTCTAAATGTCATGAGGCAACACCTCTATCAAGCAAATTGAAAATAGGTAAATCAGTGGAATATATTTCAAAGTTGAAATCTTTTCATTTCTAAGGTTGTTGTTCAACAACTAAGTTATCTGCCTGTCACTTTTCACTAGTCTCATTACATTACACACATTTTGTTGCAAACTATTACTTGGTTTTACTGAACACAAACACATTGTAATACTGAAAAGTGTGAAAGGGTTTGACAGCAATGAGGGTGATGGCAGCTGTGCCCAAAAGCGCTGCCTGTTTCTTACACCAGGTTATCCTAAACTCTGGTGATCCTGACTCCAGTAGCGTGTGATGCCGGGGGGGGGGTCTAATTAGGTGGTTGGTGTTGGCCCAGTCACATCTCTTGCGCTTGTATTCAAGGACTAATTTCGTATCATGTGAATTGTATGCCGTAGTTTAAGTACTATCTAATGCATTGCGAACCCTTTCAGTAGGTACTATGGTTATGTTTGCCGTATTTTACCGGAAATTTTGTTTCCCATTAATTTTCGTTTTCTTGTTTTGGTGTCTCCATTTAAAGGATATATAGAGTACTCGTTATGTTAAATTCCCCGATTATTTCAAGATTGTCAAGATCCGATCATCAAAATAGGCTAAAAGTACCATACAGCAACGTGCAATTCTCAAAATTTCCTGGGGGAAAGGGAGAGGGGGCAGCACAGTGCAGTGGGAGGGGAGGGGGAATGAATTAGGGAAACGGGCAAAATATTTAGGGGCATCCAATCAAGGGGTTGGCCCCGGGCATCAAAGAACCTCTGCACGCCACTGCCCGACTCTCAGCCATATGCACATGGAAAGACTGAAAAAGGTGCAGAATGAGGCCATGCACATGATTCTTGGGTGCACAAAAGATACAGCCTGCAAGGTGATGCGCTACCTACTTCGTTTTCCAAATAAGGAGGACAGAACTATGATGTTCTATGCACGAGCATACCTTTGAATTAACAGCAAACAACATCTAATGCACAAAGATTCTGGAGGAAAAGGTTAGGAGTTTAAAAAAAGGAAAATCTAGGATGAGTCAGGTTGAAGACATTCAACAGGTGTGCTCGAAATAGGACAGAACCTGGCAAAGAATGGGTGCATGTCTTTTTCGGTCTGCACAAGATTGGACAAAATGCACACAAAACCTGATGGTCATTGAGGCAGAAGTACAGGCTTTGAAATTCTTCTGAAGGTGATGTAATCATCTATACAGATGGGTCTGTTGTGCAGTACAAGAGGAGTTCATGGGCTTTCAAGGTCCTGGTTCACAGGAGAACTTGCTTGAACTTTAGGAAGACAGCGGAGCTCTTGCCATGACTAGTGCAGTTTAACCATGGAAGTCAAAGACAACAGCGTGGCAGAGAGAAACATCCATGTATGGTTTTCTCAGCGACTCCATGAGTATGCTATGGCTAGAAGACAATGGCTTGAATCTGTGGAGATGAACAGTAGATGGCTTGCAGGCTTGGCTACTATGGGAAGCGGGCAAGCAATGGACCAGGCTGACAGACTGAACACCCTCGGGAAGTCTGTGGCTAGTAATCATCAGTTGCAATACACTGGATGCAGGAGGGAATCTGAGCACTTATGGGCCAATAGTTTGATGTGCAATGAGGATGATCTATTTATTACATGGTTTTGAAAATCGTGACAAATAATTCCACCTGCAACTTTTAATAAGCAGGGTTTTGATGAAACTGACTAACAGTATGTTGTTTGTCCATCAAGAATGATGACGACCATTCATTTCATCCAGTGGGGTTGAAAGTATGGAGCCGTGAGTTCTAAGATGGAGCCTGAGTTTTAAGATGGCTGATAAAGCCTATTTTGGCTCGAAATGTTCTTTGACAATGTGGACAAAGAATGCTTGACATTCCAGGAGGAGAATCGAATCTCCTGCAGTGGTTTTCCTGTCCAGCCTTCTCTTCACAGCTCTTGCAGTCCTGGTTGCTTCACAAGTGACTGCACCTTTATGTAATGATGTACGCCACGAATTACGGTCTTTAGCAGCAGTCTCCCAGGGTCAAGATGAATTCCAAAAGCTTTCAGTGAGATTTTCAGAGTGTCTTTAAAGCGTTTCCTCTAGCCGCCTTGGGGGCGTTTACCATAACACAGCTCGCCGTAAAAAATTTGTTTAGGGAGCCTGTGATCTGGCATACGAGTTAAGTGACCAGCCTAGTGAATCTGATTTTTCATTAGTAGAGTACTGGGCATGGGCGCTCTTTCTAGAACTTCAGTGTCTGGGATCTTGTCTTGCCATTTAATCTTTAATAGCTTCCTAAGGCAAACTGTGTGGAAGTAGTTAATTTCCTAGCATGTCGCTGATAAACAGTCCATGTTTCATAAGCATATAGCAGTGTGGATAATACAACTGCTTTGTAGACTTTCAGCTTTGTTTGCAGGCTTATTCCATTTCTGTCCCATACATTCTTGTACAGTCTGCCAAAGGCCACGCTGGCCTTAAGAGATTCTTGCATTCACTTCGTCAACTGTGGCAGCTTGTGACACACTACTGCCAAGATAGATGAATTTGTCCACAACACTTAAGTCTATGACTGTTCACCTTGATATTCGGCACGGTGTGATTATTCCCTGGAGCTGGCTGGTACATAACTAGTCTTCTCCAAGTTGATATTGAGCCCAAAGTTGGCACAGACATATGAGAAAGCTGAAAAGTGTTGCATGTCTGCCTCTGAGTTGGCATATAGAGCGCAATCATCAGCAAACAGCAGTTCTCTGACGGTGTCGCTGTTAGTTTTGGTTTTCAGCCTTCTGAGATTGAACACTTTCCATCCTTGCGGTAGTTGATGTCTATTCCAATGTCATTGTTCTTGAAGGTTGTCGAAGGACTGACAGTATAATTTATCCTTAAGCCACCATTTATACAAATAAAGGTTGAAATTAGTTAAAATTAAAACTGAATACCACCAACCTTTTCTTTCCAGAACAATTTGGACATTTGTTGGTGGGGACTTTCTTGGACATTTGTTGGTGGGGACTTTCTTGGACATTTGTTGGTGGGGACTTTCTTGGACATTTGTTGGAGGGGTTTCTTTCTTAGACATTTGTTGGTGGGGATTGTTCATAAGTCAGAAAAAGATTTTGATCTTCAGTGTCTTTTGACAGACAGGATTAAACAAGAAACAGGACATCAAATGAAGCCACTCACCAATGGGATACTTATGTTTTGACAGACAGGATTAAACAACAAACTTACAGGACATCAAATGAAGCCACTCACCAATGGGATACTTATGTTTTGACAGACAGGATTAAACAAGAAACTTACAGGACATCAAATGAAGCCACTCACCAATGGGATACTTATGTTTGTCCGTGTCAATTCCAGCATAAATCACATTTCCAAACAAATCACTCATGATATTGCAGAGAGCCTCAGCAGTAATCATGCCATGCAGTGCTCCCACAAACACTGTTTTGTTGGATTCCAGGCGTTGAGAAGGTTGTAACACATAGTTACTGTCAGCAAGAACCCATGGAATCACTTGAACCTGTGGTCATTTGAAGTACAGAAAAACATTTCATGATTACCATCTATTCATGTTTTGTACACACAATGCTGATTTTAAATGTCAAAACTGAATGTTTAATACTTTTATTTCTGATTTCTTTCTGTTGCTTTTAACTCAATCGTAGTTCACACATGTGTTACTACTACTAGTATGAGTCGTCGGTACTCATGGGGAGTGCATTGGACTAATATTTTTGTATAGATTAGCTTCCCTTATTACCAGTGTCCCCACTCGACTTCTGAGGTACTTTTAATTTAAGTCCCCAAGTCAAGGACAAGAAGTGAACATTGTAGTCCAATTGAACAGTTCAGGGGTTGAACATGATATCTCATTAGTGCACCAACGTTTAGGAGCAAGCGATCTTATCCAATCAGCCATACTGATCGCTACAATGTAAAATAAATATATTGCTATATTATGTCCACTTTGTTTACAGCAGTCTATCACAATACGTAATTATGAATTATTTATAGGTTATTAAACAGTATAAATAACTAATTATTGCAATGTTACTTTACTTATACACTTATACATTATATTTTACAATATGGACAAAACCTTTTACTAATTTGTTAAGATTTTACAATTTTTTTTTATTGTAATACATTTTTTAAATGATCTATCAATGTCTTTAATTTAGAACCCAACCGACTACATTGTCACTGCAATTGTTGTCTAATGAGATGTATGTAACTGATTGCAATTTTTGACAATATTCTTGACATCTAGAATAGTGAGAGTTTTGCCTGAAATGATTTTACATCTGCATACAATGCATGTGCAAACACACCATTGCCCTGAAGTTTGAGATTCAGTTCATTTAACTTGTCCATAATTTCAATGGCAAACAAAGTCCAACTTCCACTATTTATTGACAATGTTAGTATTAAAGTCACATTCAATGCCCTTCATCTCTAGGAACATCACTATAAACAAAATAACTTAAAACTGAAGTAAACATTTTTATTTCTAAATGCCCTCAAGGGCCGCATTCAAGTTGCCTGGTCACATGCGGCCCATGAGCCATAATTTGCCCACCGTTGCTATAAGGGAAAGAAGTAGATGTCAGATGACAAACAAAATAATGAAGTCTTAGGTAAGCATGCTAGGGACAACAAATACTGGGACTGAGAACTGGGCTAGGATCAAAGCTCCAACAGGTGGACAGAGCATTGCTTTGCTGATCCAGCAGCTTCTGTAGCTGGCCTTGTTCCAGATGTATCAGTGTACCTTTCCTCTTGAGTAAAATAGGCAGGGATCATACTGCATGGACAACACATGGTCTCTACAATTCAGTCCAGGCTTTGTGCCATGGAGAGGTAAACATTTCACTATTGCCATGAGATGTTACACCTTGGCAGAAACAATGTAACAAACTAACTATCATCTGTCAAGACGGCAAGATGCCAGTAAGTGCACGAACAAACACGAGAGAGAGCGCGCGAGAGAGCGCGAGAGAGAGCATGAGCGAGAGAGAGAGAGAGAGAGAGAGAGAGAGAGAGAGAGAGAGAGAGAGAGAGAGAGGGAAAGGGAGGGAGGGAACGGGAGAGAGGGATGGGAGGGAGAGAGGGATGGGAGGGAGGGAGCATGCAGTATATGATGTTTTGATTAAACAGACATTTATACAGCAAGTGAAGATTCCTATGATAAATGTTTTTAAAGCACTTATCTTGCTAGATGTACTTTGAAGAAATTGGAAAAAATATGGTACAATTGGCATCTTTCCTTACAACATAAAAATACTTCAAATGTTCTAACTAAACACATAGATCAATAGCTGACCAGTTTGCAGCAGCTGGAAATATCTAGATCAGCAGAACAAGAAGGAAGTGCAATAAGACTGGACCCAGAGACTGTCACCAGTACTGCCAGGCAGATGACTAAAGAGGTAAACAGTATAAGAGATCAATAAACAACTTAGTGTGAAACTGAGGCAGAGATTACATTATAAATAATTGGACACTATACAATGGGCGGCTATTGGCCAAGCAATATGGAGGGAGAAACATGAAAGGCATTTCCCGCTGCCCTACAAGACAAGACATAAGTGCTGACTGCTTTTTTTTGTTTGTTTAGTGACCAAGAAGAGCAGAGAATAATCAAACAACAATGAAAATATGTTCAAGAGATAAGGAAGTATATCAGCTACATCAGTAGGGTCTGATGTGGTGTCCGGAACATACCTCTTTAGATCTCATCCTTCTTGATGAAATCTTGTAGAAGTAGTCACCATTGCTGAAGTCATGAGTACAGGCTTGAAGTAGAGACCTCACAGACTTCTCCACATCAAACAACAAATATACGTAACCTATAAAACAATCAACAAGAACATATATACACATGACACAAAGCAATGTATTTTAAAACAAATCTTGATCTAAATATAACAGTATTTTCCACCTCTCAGAAGTCCATTATTTTGTCTGAAATGTCAATCTTCTCTTCAGGCTATTTAGATATTTTACAGAAGACAACCAGTAATCCATCTAGTGTACACATGTAGTGAAATCTAAACTACTGCCTTCCATTTCTCTGTGTATTTACTGCCATGAGTTCTGGACACCAGTTGCTTTCATCTCACCACCACACTATGTCAGTACATACTTCCCTGACTACTAGCCTTACATGAATTTGTGTTACTGTTGTACTGGTGAATTGTGCTTGTGTTACTGGGGCTCAAAAGGCAACCAAAGATTAGTAACAATGTAACCTACTCTACTAGGCATGTCATGAAAGGTGACTACAGATGTTTCGTGTGGGACTTGTTTCCCTTCCCCTAGAAAAAGAAACATAACTCAGCCAACAAAGATGAAAGGAGGCTCTCCTAAAAGCATGACAATACAGAAAAGCTATAAGGATTCTGGACCAGCGACTTACCTTTCATCTAGGAAAATCTCCTGAAGTGACACCTGGAATGTTAGAACTGAATGAATGGGAAAGAGTATAAGTAGCAGTGGAAATTAAACAGATTAGCATTTTGAGATTATGTGAAACAAGATAGAATGGAGCAGGCAAAAATCTAAACAGGTGAAACAGTGCTGTTCTCAGTCCATACAGAGGACAATGACCATCACAGTGAATGAGTGGCCATAATGCTATCTAAAGAAGAGAAAGCACTAATAATAGTGGGAAGCAATGAATTCTAGAACAGCAATATTTAGAACCAGAAAAAAAACGAAAAA
>OY992897.1:52399596-52422096 GCA_963921405.1 Cepaea hortensis
AGTCGGGCTGAATACTTTGAGGAATTAATAGACCAGTCCCAAAAGATCCAAACCATGTACACAAGAAATTAGACAAGCTATGTCACTCCTGATAAATGGGGAAAGGTAGGGGTTTGTGATGTGATAGCACCATCACAATTTGAACCCAGGCGACGAGCCCTGGCGTTGACAGATCCAAACATGTTCTTAACATTATCAGTGCTGTCAAACTTCGCTAATATACCTGCAATGCTCAAACAAATGCAAGCCTGTTTCAGGCAGGACGATGCATCTAACTTGAGTTAAAGCTCAGTCTTATGAACCACTCACTAGTAGCAACAACAAACCTTGACAAATGTCCCACTACCATGCTCACAAGCTACTGGTAGCAAACTACTCCTGTTTGCAGAATTTTCATCACTGCCTCAGTCTCTTAGAACAATAATTGACCAATTTCATTGTCTATATGAACAAAGCATGTTTAAAAACTTACTTCTGTTCTGAGTTAAATGATGGGTACATGTGTAAAAGTGAACTGAAAAATGGTTTACTGCAAATCTAATCATAGAAATTACTGATTCAGTGCTGATTTACAGGCTTAAAAGTAACAAACAGATGCACATGACACACTGATTGTTAATCACAAGTGAAGTTCAATGATTAAGAATGTGTTCTTTTTTTATGTGCAAAGTTTACTGATAGTTTTTGTTTAAAATTGTCCGGAAGCAGTTTCCTGGTATGGGCTTTGGGTGGTGTGGGCTTTGGGTGGTGTGGGCATGGAATGTCTGTTTCAAGACAAAGCTTTTATAGCCCAGTTATGTCAGGGCACCGTGCATGGTCTTGTGTCAGAGTCTATACATGGGGCAGTTTATTAGTAAAGCTTTTAATGAAGCCTTAAGCAAATCTGTGTATGTGCTACTTCTGGTTGCCATTGGAGTATTTGCATATTTTTTTTTAATAATCAGGCCCTTTCCAGCAAAATATTGCATCCAAGCACACATACAGACATACTGAGGGGATGAATATCCATACATGACATGCACTGTTACTATAAGAATAGAGTCAAGCTTCAATTTTTTATCTAGAAGCATACAAGTCTTGTCTACTTACCATCTTTTCCAGGCCATTCAACCTTCAGATGACCATATTTGTTGAAAGCAGCTTGCAACCCAGCTACAACATATAAAATATAATCATATATAAAGCTGTCCCCTGATTTATTTTCATTATAAAGTGAGCATATCTGATCTAAAGACAATATAATATGCCTGTAATTGCAGTTGGTGATCGTAACTTTCTTTATATCAACAAGTCAGAAAGAACAATAGAAAATAGATACTGTGGTTGTAGAAAGTGAAAAATGTAGCCTCAGCTTGAATAATAGAAGACAGAAGTAATGGTAATATCAATTATGCCTAAATGTACAATAAAATTAAATAATTCGGGGCACATACATGAATTCTAGCATTTAGGCATACTGGTAACAGATGAAGCTGTGTCAAAAATATTTTAAATAGGACAAGCGAACACAGCATTTTAGAAAATAACCTTATGCAATATACCAAATTTGAGTTATAGACCATATTGCAACCACTATAGATGAAAATCAGGGCTTTGAAACTGAAATTTTAAAATTCTTAGAATATCGTGACCATGGGGGAAAAAGTATTCTTTTCCTATCCATAGGTTGAAAGAGTCGAGCATTTTAGCTTGAATGGCAATGTCTAGAGAAAGTACATGAAAATATGCAGCAGATATGACAATATCTCCTCCCTGGCATTTCTGCACACGTAGGATATGCAATGGCCTTTTAATATTCAATACCAACACTTGTTTTCATTGTTTGTTAGTTTATAATCTAATTTAATTTTGTTTAGGCCTGTTTGTGTTGTTCCTGATGAAGATCAATAGGATCGACAGGGATTATTTTTACTTACTTTACTTTAGTTTTATTATTACTATTTTAGTTTTATTGTAATGATTTCCCTCCATAGTGATTTCTAATAACGGGCTTGGATTTGCTGTATTATAAGATATACACTGTCTGTGTTACATATTTCTTTATCACAGGAGTCAAACACCTGTTTGCATCTCATATAGACAAAGAAAACATATAAATGTAAAGAAGTGCATAGCGAGGTAAAATGAAGTACTGAAGAATCTTTTCCATTTGTATACTGTTAAATGCATTTGAAGGGCTTGGAACTTAAAATGAGATGCATCCAAATTTAGGAAAATATATAGACATGAAAAAATATTTACATTCAGTAATGTCCCAAGGAACTCCGCCCAGAAACACCTTGCATGAATAAACTGGATTCTTGTGATTACGAGGTGGGAGGTGTCCACTCCATGTGCAGCTTGCTTCGCTTACAGCTGAAAATATGCATAGAAATTGACAATTATTAAATTGTAACTGACAAATATAAGATACAATTTATGAACATTCTACATGCAATAATGTCAGCCTGTCAGAGCTTCACTCCTAGACTAGTTGCCAACCAAGGCCTGGTCTGCCTTGCCATGATATTTAGTCAGGTTGCATTTCCTTTCACCAGGATAAAGCTTGTACCCCCAATTGTGCTCCTTCACTTAAAACCATTGACATAATATAGGTTTGGTGAGTACCGCTCAACATTTTGCGCTAACAAAAATCAGGTAGTACAGTCTGTCATATGGCAGCTCTGTCATATCTGACTGAACTTTTTTGTATTATCCATTTAAAATAGATGACCTGGGGTACTTCATGTGATGGTTATTGTTATCCTGTGCATATCTAGCTAATGCATCTACTGTAACATGGAGGGGAGCCACATGGTCCAGTGGCTAGTCAGCTGGCCTGTCTAGACAATGATCTGGGTTTAATCTTAAGCAGAGGGAGGATTATTTTCTGACTACTACGGCTCTGGGGTGCCGAGCAATTTTCAAAATTGTTTGGAAACTGCTGTCTTTAATCTTATATTTGTAATGAAGCTGTTGCTTTTTATTGGCTGCCTAATTGTTCAAATTTTCTATATACATATGTTTTACTAGCGTCTCACGTGTGGTATTTTCTCTGCATAAGGCTAATGTTCTATTTCACCTTTTCTGACATGGTCCATAAATTTTACTCAATGACAACTGAACTGTCAATACCATGAAATGTTTTCAACTACACATAGTAGTCAGGTATTTCCAAGTGTGTAAACTATTCTGATGTTATGCATGATACAACAGCAGTACTATAATCATTGTAGCAGGTCATTTGTAACACATCGCTCTCATGACTGCTAGATGGAAAGACCCGATCTGTCACCATTTCCCTGCCACATGTATCATCAAGTCCAGGATGTTTGCGATATCCTGTGTCTAACATAGTGTTGGTCAAGCCCTGCCTCATCATCCAGGAATCCATCCACTACTGTTCTTTCTAGAATGTGCTCATTAAAACAGAAAGTATAATATGAACAATTAAAATGACTGGCCTGCCTTCACAAGCACTTGAACAAGCAGTTAAATACCAGATGTCTGGCCTCAAAGTGTTTAGTGCATCACGTAGCAAAGACCAAGCAGTCAGGCAAATGATTGGGGGAGGGGGGGAAGAAACCAGTTGACAATTACTAGACATGCTCTCATTAAAACCCCAATTACAGCAATCATGTTTGCTCCTAGTGCCCACAGAAGACAATAAGTTGCTGTCCCTATGTTCTGTTATAAGATGCAACAACAGCTCTAGGATTTTCAACAGCTGATGCCTCATCTGTACTACTACTGTAACCATCTTTGCAAAACACTATAATGGCAGGTAATGATATTTAAAGGGCATAAAAGAGGTGTAGTAGATAAATTAGCCTTATTTCCAGAAAATACTAGGCAAGGTGTGGAAAGCTTAAACCTGTAGGCATCTAAATATAAGCACCACTAAAATCAAAGTTAGTTGCATATCCTTTACAGGACGTCATAGTCAACACCAGCATAATTTGCTGTTGTGATCTCTTGGCAAGTTTACGTTCAGTAGTTGTCACTGCTTTCTGAACGATCAGCTCACATACCCCCGTAAGTTACCAGCGCGGCGCGACCGCTGCCGATTCTCACAGCTGCTGTTTTCTCAACGTGGACATATGGGATTACGAACAACAATGTCGCTAACCCCTTCGTTAGGGAGACCGGCAACACTACATTCATGAAATTATATAACAATATATAACATGACCATCAACGTCTGCTTCAGACCAGGCTCCTGAAGGGCAGCATTTGGTTTGTTGCTTGCCGGCTAAGAGTTGACGGTCAGATAATCTGAGCCCAGACAAGGCTCCGCATCCATCAGAGTCAGGTTGCTGTAGAAACCAAAGTACTGTCTCCACAAGACTGCTATCAAGTCTCCTTCCCTCCTCTACATCAGAAAGCTGTCTGGTGTGCAAGACTGCTACTTTACCTCCCCTACCTCAGAAAGCTGTCTGGTGTGCAAGACTGCTACTTTACCTCCCCTACCTCAGAAAGCTGTCTGGTGTGCAAGACTGCTACTTTACCTCCCCTACCTCAGAAAGCTGTCTGGTGTGCAAGACTGCTACTTTACCTCCCCTACCTCAGAAAGCTGTCTGGTGTGCAAGACTGCTACTTTACCTCCCCTACCTCAGAAAGCTGTCTGGTGTGCAAGACTGCTACTTTACCTTCACATCTGCAGACGTGTATTAGGATGTAACCAGACAATAATTTAGCACAGCATAAATAAATGACTGTAGAAGTCCGAGGTAGACCAAGAAGACGGTGGAGAGATAATATATATATAGACTTACAAGCACTTGGAATCAACGACTGGCAAGAGAAGGTCAACCAGAGAGACGAATGGAGACGGATTGTATCTGCGGCAAAGAACCACAATGGCTCAGAACGCTGAAGAAGAATATACTGACTGGCTGTGATTAGGTCATGGTTGGTAATTTTCCCATGTTTTCAATGTCAACAGACAAACCCAATGCCCAAGGGAACATAAGGGCAGAACAAGAGATTCCATTGTCACATACCTGCTGCATTTCTGTGTAGGCGGGCAGCTCTTTCTATTGCATATGGGTCCAAGCTGGACATGAAAGCTGAACTACCACTGTTCAAGCTACCGCCAGACGTTGCAAATGATGTGTCATGCCAGGTCACTCGATCTGGAAACATTTGTGACCTGAAAACATGAAACAAAATTGTGGTCTTCATTTGTTAAAATGTAGTTTATGTCAAACACTTTATTATCAATGGTAACCATGATACAATACATCCCCCCCCCCCCCAACCTTTCCCCTTTTCCACCAAATGATTAAATTAGTGAGAGGCACAAGCAAAAACTATTACTACATGCATTGCTTTTACTGATGTGACTCAAGGACATGATTAAAAGTCACTTGCCATGAACTGCCACAGTAGTGTTAAGATTATTTCACACGTATTCTTAGCCTTTTTCAAAACACTGTTATCACTTAATTCTTCGCTACTTAATGTTGCTCTCATCACTTAATTCTTGGCCACTTGCTCTCATCAATTAATTCTTGGCCACTTGCCCTCATCAATTAATTCTTGGCCACTTGCTCTCAATTAATTCTTGGCCACTTGCTCTCATCAATTAATTCTTGGCCACCTAATTTTGCTCTTAAATCAATCAATCATGTGCCATGTCGGAAAGCGTGGGCGGTCATGACTCGCCATTTCACTTGATTACCAGAGTCATGGATCAGCTCAGTGTTCCTGTCTCGTCCATGCCATGTGGCCAAGCCATCCAGGTATTTTCCTCTCAGTCTTCCTCTTGGTCTGTTCCCATCGATCTTACCAGTTGTCACTAAATTCTCCAATCCATTTCTTCTCATAACATGTCCAAAAACTTTGTCTACGTCTAATTTCTCTAATCAAATTACGATTTTCATTTGTCTGCTGTAGTACTTGGTCATTGGTTTTTCTGTCTGTCCATGGCACCCTTTGCAGTTTCCTCAGAAACCAACATTTCCACAGCCATCAGATGTTTTTCAGCTTGACTGCACATTGTCCAAGTTTCACATTCATACAAAACTGGTCGATTAATTATTGGCCACCTAATTTTGCTCTAAATTAATTCTTGGCCACTTGCTCTCATCAATTAATTCTTGGCCACTTAATGTTGCTTTCATCAATTCTTGGCTACTTAATGTTGCGCTCATCACCTAATTCTAGGATAAACTGTTTCTAAACATTAACTTGCAATACTTTTTCACCACAACCTGAATATAATCACTATCATTAAATAGTACTTTACTATGTCTATCATTAAAAGAAATGTAAAGGATAGCGTCATCTTTTAGAAACAAATGCATCACCAGGTCTATTTAATGGATAAAATAATGGTGTAGGAAAGCAATTTTAGCCTAATAAACAATGCTCACCTGCGAATGCTAGAAGATGGAACATCTAGAGCACTTCTGCTGTAGACACTTCCAGAATCCATGTAACTCTGCTGACCTGAGCCAAGACTCATATTTCCCTGAAACAGACCAAATACTTTCTTGGTAGAGTAATTTATGCTCTAATGAACATCTCTTCCTGCTTCTCAGGCACTATGGCACTACTACTCATCTGAAATTTAAGAACTGCACAAAAATAGCACAAGAACCATCATAACAACAACATATATTCATTATAAATGCCTTAAAAATCAGGGAAAAACAAGGTGATGGAAAAGTAGAGTCCCTTGACAAAAGTACTGGCAAGTGAACTAAGAAGGAAAACTTACAAACATGTTCGCTGACTATCAGTTGATGGCTGTAAGAACCAAAGTGTTCCACCAACATTCTGCATCAGTGTCATGCCAACTAGTGTATGTGACCATGCTTCACATCACTTGATCATGTATCTAATTTATGTGCTGATATTTGTCAATGCTGTAAAGAATTTCAGTTTCTTCTATCTATTTTCCCATTTGCAACAATATGTTCCACTTCCTTCTCACGTGGTTACAAATGTTTTATCTTATCTTATGGTGTTTGTGATAAGATGCTGTGTCCTAGCCTCCAATACAGAGTACTTATTTTGGCACTCCATGGTACTTCAATGTTCTGTAAAACCACTTTTCTGTGGCTTAAAGAGATTTTATGCTTGTTTACTAACTATCCAGAATTCAGAGTCATAAGATAAAATTGGTTCTATGTAATACAGAAGAATTCTTTTTCTATGTAACAATTTTTTTTAAACTTCCAATGACAAGAATTTACTTTATAAAATGTAATATTTTCTTCTCATAAACTGTTTTAAAAGACAAAACACTCATAAAAACCTTACTGGAGAGTAAGATTGAAGGCAAGTGAGCATAAGGTAGACAATACAAGAGAAGTATCTAAATCAACAGATGGACGAACAGCAATCTGACAATGTCCAATCAAGGTGAGAGACAGTGTTGGAGATCTATTGCAGCCATCCATTATGGAGACAGCATAGATTGATTGAACCTGCTCTTTATTTCTGTCATACTTGTTTCATCTAATGTTATCCATGTATCTAAAGTCCTTAAATTGTGTACTTGATTTTGTCTTGATTAATTAAACTTAAAGACTAACAATTATTCTTGGTTAACAGCAGCAATGTCGCTGCGCTTGGAGAAGCCCATTAAGGACTCTCAGAAGAGGCTAAAGTTAATGGATGCTAACTATCCCTAATACTCTGATTGGATAATAAATGCATCGCCACAATCGACATGCAGCTCTAGTTTCAGAATGTATTTTATGTTCCCTCAGTCTTCACATTGTCTCACTGCATGCTGCATTATCACACAAATACATCCTCAATCACTTACACTTTAGAAGATTTGTACATATGAAAATTGTCCCACCTTAGTCTTTCATGATTAGTATGGAAATTTCATAGGGCAGGTACCACATGTACATGTCCTAAACTCAGCAGCTACAGATTCACCACTGTGTAGAATGCATGTGACTTTGACAGTAGAAAGTAGACAATGTCAGCAGTATATTTTAGAAACGGACGACAACATACATTCCTGTGAACAAACTAATAAAACTAGGCAGTTACAAGCCAAGAATGACAGTAGTGGAAAATGTCTAAATATTATCAAGTGCTATCCCTGCATTCAAGTTGGTTGTAATGAGCCTCAAATACCCAAATACAGTAATTCTAACCGTGAGCTCATTCAGTAATGGCTTGCGCAATGTCCTCCTATTCATCTAACCCTATGTTGAAAGCAATATGCTGCATGTTTAAAGGTTGCCAACACAAGAAATGGTTCTACATCAACCTCAAGGATGACAGAAAGAAGAGAAGTGATAGACATAATTAATAGTCAATTCAGGGATGGAATAAATTCTTAGTTGAGAATTAGTGGTTGCAAAAATTAATTTAGTTGCTGGAGGGTGCCAATCTAGTCATACATTCCCTGGTTTGTTTCAGTTATTACCAGTGACACAGTACACAGCAAGAATAGCTGAACATTAACCCACAAGAACCAAGTTGATATTTATAGACACTTGTACAGAAAGAGGCTTAGAGAATAAAAATAGGCTTAGAGAATAAGGAAATCATAATAAGGCAATTTGATTACTTTCAGCAACACTTCTGTAATGATCAAGCGATTCAAGACAAAACACCTTCCCACCATTTTTCTTAGCGGCACAAAAGATAAAGGCATAATTCGTGGACATATTTAAATCACACCCCAAAAAAAACCTAGTACTAAAAGTTACCATATTTTCAATGAGTGATGAATCCTCACAGGCCTGTGTGTTACTGAGCATATACTCTTGTGGTGATCTTGGTGGAGTAGGTGGGGCTTTAATGGCTCTCATGGTCTGTGTGTGTTTGGTCAGTAAATTTGAATACAGCTTTTTCTCCACTGGAGATAGGGAAACGTCACTGTGTGGACTCAATGGCAATGTGGTACTTTCACTGCAAGGAAGAACATTCAGAATCATCACTTTGTAATATTAACAATGCTAAAATGTTTGCACCGGCTGAAGAGATGAGAAGGCACGTTTTCTATCTTTTATGGTGACAGTTACACTGATATAGATATTTTAGCGTAGGCTTTATGTGACTGTTTCCTATAGCAGAGACTTCTCATATGAATGCAGAAGTTATTCTACATCATTTGTGTTTTAAGCATATGTATCTGTTGCCTCAACCATTATAGTACTTTAAACAGGTAATTGTAGCTTGCTACTCACTAAAGTTCTTTACATCTGTCAATTTTAACTTTTAATCCCAGCAGGTCACAGCTGATGCCCAAGGGTGCTATTAATGACAACTATAAAGTCACAAGAATGTTACTTTCACAGGGGTCAAATATATACAGTCAAACTAGGACGGCCAAGTCGTAAAGACTACTTATCACAAAGAGCGAACACAAGCAAGCAAGCAAAGATCTGAAAGAGGCAGTCATTTTTTGGATACATTATGAGAAGACAAAATCTGGAACATGTGACAACCGGAAAGATTAGTGGAAAGAGAGAGAAAGACAGAGAAAGTTCTTGACAGTATTGTGTTACAGTACAGAAGGGAGTTGGCAAATGAAATGATCCATTCCGACAAAGATCGCAATTTGTAGAGAAGCATGATTGTCCATACCAGCCAGCAAGGCACTTGATGACATAAGTAGGTTGTCAGATTTTGAATAAGCTCTCACTAAATGTCATAACTGACCCTCAAATGGACTGGTACACTTAAACAGGAAATGACTTGGGAAGTAGAGGCAGCCGGTGTGAGACTGACCACATCACATACCCACTGGTGTAGTGGTTGAACTGGTTGGTGTAGGGCTAAGAAAACTAGAGCTAAGAAAACTACAGCTAAGAAGTAGTCAGGATATGTACCTATGATCATCAATATAGAAAAAAGCAGATACTATGGTCTGTTCCCGCATAAATAAACAGATGTAAAGATGAAAATGTTAAAAATGTTATAATCACATATTTTATTTTATGAATTCTTTATGCCATTTGCTGTAGGTATTTGTTTGTGCCCCATGACATTGTGCTCACATCAGTATAGTTTTTTAGTCGCAGTTCCGACTTCACAGCAACGAGTCGTCCCCATTACGCTCCATTCCTGTGCCAGTGAATATCACACAAAATGCTCCCCACTGCCCAATGTGAAAAGTGGAAAAGACAGGAGTCTCGACAAACAACAGCCCGCACAGATACACTGTGCATAATGCCGCCGCCAGAATGTCAACGCAATAGTCCCCCACAAAACACCCAGTCCATTTCTGATGGAATCAGCAGTCATTTTCCCATCTGGATGTTTCCTAGATGTTCACCCATACAGTCCACGAAATACAGTTCATTGTCGATGACAGTGGCAGTCAACCAGAAGCCCAGCAGCCACGCATTTCTGCATAAGGCAAAAACCGGTCAACTCTGGGACATAGCTATCTGCCATCGCTCCGAACATGCAATCACGTTCCAAAAAACCTCGGGCAGATTCTAAAGCATTTCACATGAAACTCACAGCTCACAGTGTCGCGCCACCCACGCACTCAGTAGCAGGGCAATGGAATCATCAAACCTCCTTAGTCGCCTCTTACGACATGCGTGGTAGGCTACAGTGTTGCTATTCTTTGCTTCCCTAATGGGCCCCGCAACACACGGGTATATCAACACATCAGTATAGTGAATGGTTAGCAATTAGATGGTAACCAGATAATGTCAAAGACACATAAGTATTAGGACAATCTCTACATGTAATTGCTCACAAATATAGTTTAACATTCTGCTGTTCAGTTATTTAAAACTCTGATAAACAATACACATAAGCATCAAAGGAAAGATGATCAAGTACACCCACACATAAATAATGAATGCTGCTTACACCCTGCTTTGAGCAGAAAAATCAGGCATGCCAAATATCTGGACATTTTTTTACTGACAGTGCTACAAAAAATGTAAACTAATTTCACACAATAATGGGAACAAACATTTTCATTTCACTCTTTCAGCTTCCAATACAGCATAAGCCCTCATCTCATTCCAGCCCTCCAATCCTTTGCTACAGCTTGTTTTTTTTCCATGTCTTTTCCACGTTGCTCTGCCTCTAATGTTTCCATATTTTAGCAATTTTCTCAGTATCCTAAAAGATGTCTACATTGTTAAGTTTTTTTTCCAATCCAGCACCAGATCTATATCCTATCTGAGACACTAGAATTTAATTCTTTCCATAAGCTCCAAAATGCTAGCTCTGTCAATCCATCGTTGCCTGATCTGTAATATTTGCTGTTTATTAGTACTTTCATTGTTCATGTTTCTGATCTATATAACAGTCACTTCACTTCAAGTTGAATATTCCAAGCTTGATACTGGTTTTCATGTTGCCTTTCCAAAACTTTTTTTTCCCACTGCAAGGTAAGCTCCTCTAGTTTTTTACTGAAAATATTTCTTCTAACTTTATTTTAATACCATGATTGTAAATGGTAATTACACATTTTCCAATTATTGACAGACACTAGTATACTATTTCTGACTCTTAAAAGGTACTGTACTTACGGCTGTGTGTGTTTTGACAAAAGATTCTGATAGAGAAGCTTCTCAGTTGGTGATAGTGAAATATCACTTATTGGGCTATACATCGAAAGGATATCACTGTTGAAACAAACATAAGCATTACCTAACTCATGATCACTGAAAATGTTCATTCATTCAACAAGTCCAGTTTTTTAAAACTAAAATGATCAAACACTTCAAACAGATCTTTCAATAATCTGTATCCATCCATCCATCATGTGCCATGCCGGTAAGCCTGGGCAGTCATGTTCTGCCATCTCACTCGATCACCAGAGTCATGGATCAGCTCCGTGTTCCTGTCTCGACCATGCCATGTGGCCAAGCCAATCCAGGTATTTACTTATCTGCCTCTTGGTCTCTTCCCTTCGATCTTGCCAGTTGCCACAAGTTCTTTTAATTCATTTCTTCTCATAACATGCCCAAAATATGTTGACTGTCTACGTCCAATGTCTCTAATCAGTTTACGATCATTTGTTTCTTGAAGAAGGACTTGTTCATTGGTTTTTCTGTCTGTCCATGGTATTCTTTGCATTTTCCTCAAAAACCACATTTCCACAGCCATCAGATGTTTTTCAGCTTGTCTGCTTATTGTCCACGCTTTACATCCATACAAAAGTACAAAATGTTATAGATGTACAATTATTTACATCAATGGCATAATTCAGTTATAAAAGTACAAAATATTTACATCAATGACACAATTCAGTTATAGAAGTACAAATATCAGTGGCATAATTCAGTTATAGATGTACAAAATATAGGGGGGGGGGGGGGGGGGATGTTAAACACTTCAATTAACTAAGTGCCAGACATAGAAAAATTGATGTTGATTAGTTACTTAGCCTCAGACGATCATTCATGTTAACTAAAAGTAGACAGATAAGCATTATATATGTCCATTTAAGATTAAAACTGATTATATGCCTCACAAACAGGTGCTTACTTGCTGGACGTTCTAGGATATCTCTGTGGAGTTGTATTAACTGCAGCATTTCTTATATTAGAGAAGGCAGCGGAAGTGTCATATGCACTATCTCCAAACAGCTGAAAGTTCCCTGAGAAATTAAATAGACAAAATAGTGAAAAACCATGTTTAGAAATGTCTTTAAATAATGTATTAGTTATTCATCTTTCTTGAACTTTAAAACCCCTAGTTCCGGTACAACAGCCTAAATAAGTACAATATTCCCTATGCATGTCTGAACTTTGGAATCATATTGAAAACATATGTGAAGAGAGATGTGTTCTCTCTACCCATGTTTGCATTCACTGCCTCAGACACTATGAATCCACAGGCAGGGGCAAGCTCTTGTATCCGCTGTCTTAGTCCTAGAGCTGTGTGTGGGACTTGTTACGTAACCAAACTATCTGATGTGCTGTGTAATGTAGCATAATACTGATTTGGTCATGTCTGATGTTTCTGATCTTATTCACAATTTGTTGTAAGTATTCAATTTCTGCTTCAGGTTTTTCCTCTTTTCTCCTTTGTTGTTAGTGTCCAAGCCTCATTATAGCATAATGTTGGGAGACATGAACAATGGTTGTGTGTGTGTTGATTGTTCTGAAACACTGGTGGTATCCATCCAACTCGATTTGTTTTGTTACATCTATCGATTTCTGCTGTCATTCCTCCATCTGATGATATGGCAACTGCTCATAAAAACTAATTGGATATTCTAAATGTAAACCAATTCACAGATTCAATCAATCAATCAATCAATCATATGCCATGCCGGAAAGCGTGGGCGGTCATGACTCGCCATAATCTCACAGATTATGAGATAGGTATTAAAATAAATGTTAAAAACAGTAGTCTAATTAATTACTACTAACTTATTTAAGCATGTAATAGATCACTAAAATAGTTTGACATTGTATACATTCTGAGCATAAGAAACAATGACAGAAGAAAAAAAAAGTTAAGGATGAATGCTAAATGTATACCAGCAAAATGTTATAATCAGGCACATGTATCTGGTTCCAATTCAATGTGGGATGTTCCCCATCCCATTGATAAAAATGGGTTTCTTACAAATAAAAGCCATGCTTATATCCTATGATTTGATGTTTTGCTCTTTAAACAGTATCAACTAAGTTACAATTAAACAATTACAGATGACTGATAAGAACATGTTAATGACATTCTTGAATCATTTTATCTAGGCATCTGTAAAGAAGACAGACTGCCACTGCTTTCTTTCTTGATAGTGACCACTCTAGTCAGAGACCAGCCATTGAATAAACAGACAAGACCTCTCCAAGAGGAAAGAAGTATGCCAATGTAACATCCAAAGTAAATGGACAAATTAAATATATGAATTGGTACAACTATCTTGAAACAGTCTTAACATCTGATTAAAGATCTATGGAGATTAGAACAAGAAATGCCTTTACTTTGTTTGCCCTTGATCTCTCACAGAGGCATAGACAATTACCCAACTCATGCCAAGCCATCCTTTCAATTTCCATCTCCTGCATCTCCATCCATGTTTTTCCCATATTATTCACCTGTCTAATTCTCTTCATGTGTTTCAGATCTCCATGTGGGCAACAGGCAAGGCAGTGTCTAGTTATACAATTTTAAGGGTTTCATTTTTCAATGTGTTCTATCCATCACCTGCATTGTTTCCTCACTTCTTTGTTCACTGGAATTTGTTTTGTCTCTCTCCATAAGCTCCATATTGGTGATTCCATCCTATTTTAGTCCCACTAGTCTGTGTGGGCATGAATTAGTGAATGTTTGTAATTTAGTCATTATTTTAGACATTCATGTTTCTTTTCGTATATAGCAATACTGATTTAACACTGAAGTTAAATATTGAAAGTTTGACTTTTACAAAGTTCCTACTTCTATGAAAGCTCCTCTTGTCTTTTGTTTTCTTTTTTTTATGTCTATCTTTGCCTATGTTGATACCTAAATAGGTATATGATTCTGCCTGTTCAAGTGAGGTTTCACCAAGGAAATTGGTTTACTTACTTGGTTTAAGAAATTCCTAACCTGCACAGTTCGTGGCGACTGCACTATCCAGGCAGCCTTAATTCCTCAGGCTCAAAGACCCCCCCTGCCATACACCGCAAGGTACTATATTGGCAATAAATGACAGTTTATGAAATGACAGAATATCATTATTGTGGTCTTTCCTCTATGAATGCTCAGACCTAGTGTGCCTCTCATTAAGTGTGTTTATCGTGCATGTGATTTGATGTGTGTACAGGGGTTCAATGTCTTTGGTAAAGTCCAAATTGTCGAGCTGCTTTGTCAGGGTCTACTAATATCATTTTTGGCAGTAGTTATTGTTTTCATAATCTAGTAAATAGACAGAATAATAATGATAAAAGGCATCCCTATCACATTCTTCTTATTTCCAATGTATAAGTTTTTCCTGATGAACTCATTTTAAAACTTCATATGTTACCCTTAATAGGTTACAGATTTGTGCCTGGTCCTAGAGTCCTTGTCCATCAACCTTCAAAGAGATTGCCTATCAATAAAGGTAGTCTTTTGCAAGATGGAAAATACCAATAAAAAGCTGCCAATTGAGTGAGAACAGGAATGCCAAAGTGTTATACAGAACCTACACTGTCGCATGTATGTGAAACTTGGATAGTAAGCAAAGAAGCTGAAAAACTAACGGCAGTAGAACTGGTTCTGAGTAAATTTCAATGAATGTTGGACAGAAAAACAAATGGGGCAGTCCAAGAAACAAGTGGAAACCTTAAACTGATTAGAGAAAAAAGACATTGGCAGTCAAATTTTTTTTTTTCTGGGCACAGAGAAATAAAGTTGAAAACTTAGTGACAACTGGCAAAGTTGATGGGAAAAGAGCAGGAGGAATGTGAATAAATACTTGGATGGCTTGGCCACACGGCATGATCAGGACAAGAACACAGAGCTGATGCAAGATTCTGGAGATGATGTGAATGGTGAACCATGACACCCCCCCCCCCCCCAATGTAACTAGGTGGCTGCAGCTTGAACCAATACTAACCATAAGATGAGGAGCTGTTTGCCTGGGTCACTGCTGGCTTGGGTGTCACTGGTGATGGTGCTGGGGTAGGACCAACATTGTAGTAACTGTTGTTGCAGTAAGTGAATGCAGCCGACTGTGACAGTGGGACATTTGCATAGCTCAGCACTGACTGAAGCTCAGGCGTTGGATGAGGACAAAACGTATGGCAGCCTGGATCAACTAAAACAAAATACATAATGTCACAATTCACAAGATGTCATATACTGGGTGTGACCAACTAATAATTTATATTAGGAACAACAGGAATTCTGAATATTAATGCTGATGAAAGTACTGAAAAATTACTAGTAACTCAGGATGGTTGAACAGAATATTGAACACAAGTACGATACCCTAAATCATTTATATCAGCCTAAATCATGATATAAGCCAATATAATTTATAATATAAGCATAGATTTATGATACAAGCCTATATCATTTATAATATGGGCCTTCATCATTTATGATAGATCATTATATGCGTCATCATAATATGAAGTAGGTCATTTATGGTAGGGGTCTTATACTTATGAAATAATTCTCGATCATTTATTGTGAGTCTAGATTAATAAGGAGTTAAAGGAAAGATGATTGACTATTACAATGGGTTGGGTTCTGTCCCATATGGCTAGGTCATCTGTGCATAGAGTGGCACGCTGAAAGCATCACACACAGCATCAATTCCGTAGCTCCAGTGACAGGAAGCTCTGAAAAAAAAATAGCACTAAACCAAATGACTGAGTCCAAAAATGAACCCGTGACCTTAGCAGCCATAGCAGCTATGTTTTTTATAGATCCTAGATTGTCTACATCTTTCTGCTCCACGATGACAGTTCAGCCAATTCATGTCTACCCTGATGTCCATGGCTGCTGGACAGGTCGCTTATCCCAACTGTTGCTTTACCCAGTCCTACTGACTGCTAAAATCACTGTTACAATTTCCACTCACATCTGGTATTATCGCCCATTATCATTTTTATTTATTAATTTCAGTTCAATACCTTTAATTTGGAGAATCTTAAAATGAACAGCTTTGACAAATGGACTACATGCAAATTACTTGAATGGCCTTGTTTGCATACAGGTCTGCCTACATTCAGTTTTTAGCTTACAAAAATTATGTTAATACTTTGATGACTTCGACAACTGATAGGTGACCTGGTTTTAGCTATTTAGGGAAACAATCTCGAAATACAGCTTACCTTTAGCAAGCTGCTGCAACTGTTGCTGAAGCTGCTGCTGCTGTTGTATCTGCAATTGCTGCTGCTGCTGCTGTTGCTGTTGTAGCTGCTGCTGCTGCTGCAGTTGCTGCTGTTGTAGCTGCTGCTGCTGCAGTTGCTGCTGTTGTGATTGTTGAGACTGCAGCTGAGATTGTTGAGACTGCAGCTGTGATTGTTGAGACTGCAGCTGTGATTGTTGCTGAGGCTGCAGCTGTGATTGGTGAGATTGCAGCTGAGATTGTTGCTGCTGCTGTGATTGTTGCTGCTGCTGTGGTTGCTGCAGCTGCTGTGTTGTGACAACGTCTAAAGAGCTGTCTAGCAATGCATTGATGCGACGAAAAATTTCCAGATTACTAGGCAGTATGGACTGACCTTGCTGGCTCTCATAGTCATCAGCTTTAATATCTGCCTGGTCCAATGGCTAAAAACAAGTGAACATTTCTGTATGAGCATGAACTAACTAGTGTTTGCTGGTGTTTGGTTATTGCCAGTCTTGATGACAAGCATATCTATACAACAAAACCAACACTGCAATAATGGAAACAATATCTCATACCTGGGATAGTAGATAGTTGACACAAAGATCAAGTTGAGAACAAATGTGGCTTCTGTCAATGTCATTACTAAGTTCCAGGATAAAAACAGTTATAGCAGATACTGCTATTGATGCTGGAAGTTATAGGAATTAGTCTAGGCCATTACAGGTGAGCTATACTGCTATTGATGCTGGAAGTTATAGGAATTAGTCTAGGCCATTACAGGTGAGCTTCATTCCTTGTCACTTTCATCTTTTAGACATTCCCCACAAAATTCTTAAAATTATTCAGTGCCCATTTTTTGGGGTTGGATTGAGCCCAAAACTGTATTTGTCAAAGAAAAACATCACAGAGAGGATTGAACCCAGACCACTGTTTTGGTATGCAAAAGCACAAACCACTATGCTACTGCAACTGTTACAGATCAATAATAATCCTAGCAACTAGTGCACCTAACTGGCATTATTGATGATAATTTCCAAGGACTTAACTTCTCTAACATAACTTGACACTACAAATGTGATACTTGTCATTACTAATTATACATGAGAAATGTACAATAAACAAATATAATTCTTAGAAGAAACATTTATTGCACTTGGTGCATACATTTTCACTTGTATCCTTGCAACCGCGAGCGAACAGTTTGTCCATGTTCCGAGACTCCAGCTTATAGGCATCAGACATCATATATTTATGGGATGAGTTAACAATGGAAACTATTTTGTTTAAAACCATTTCAATATTGTAAAGTTATCTGCCTAAAAAGTTTTACATTCAAAAGATGGCTGGTACAGTGAGGAATTATCAGATATTGTAAAGGAAGTTAGAAAAAACAGTACAAAGTTGTCACAATTTCTATCCTGTCCGTTTAGTGAATTTTTTGCACAGGAGCTCAGGGCTGGATGACTAAACTTAGGTTCTCTTGGCTGTTAAGGTTCACAGTTTACAGAGTAAAGTTTCCACAGCTCACAGTCTGCAGAGATTGTGAGGAATCTCGAGCTTGGTTTGTTACAATCAGATAGTGGCACAGACTTCCTGATTATTTACCAACAGTGACTGCCACTAGTCAGTGAAGAGGGTTGAGCTTGAAGAGCTTTACTGAAGTCTTTTCAGCATTCTTTTGCAAAGTAGTACCCAGACAACTGGTAATTGGTTCTGTTTGTTACAATGGCTTGGGCATTGTTTCTGACAGGTCATAATACCTTTTTGGTGTAGCAACATGGAATATGTAATTTGAAAAAAAAACACCCAAGGCATCAGCCAACAGCAAGCACAGGCAGACAATGCGTAACTTGGGATCACCATCAGTACATTTCTTGCCTTTTCACCATACCATCTCTTTAAACAAATACTACCATCCATCATCATTATGTTAACTGTATACTGATCACTGTACTGATTGGACAATTTCTCTTTTTTATTAGTTTATTTTTTTTTAAATTACCTTGCTTAACTGTTCACTCTCTTGTTTTGGGCCTTGTACCATGACTATTATCTTGCCACTGACATAAGCAGAGCCAAGTGCAGTAAGTAAGTAGTCTCATTTAATTGTGTATATGTATAAAATCAAAAGTACTTAGTAACTTAGTAATTAGTATTTTCTTGTTTGCCTTTTAACTTGCAATGGTGTAAGCGGAAGCGAATTGTTGAATTACTTCTGGTCACCTCTAAATTATAACTCAGTATTAACTGAAGTACATTTACCTAAAACAGGCTTTGAACCCCCTGTTCCCTATTTCACATTAGAGCAATTGATGTTAGTAGTAATGAAATGACTATTTATTATTGGTTAACGTTTGCTATTAGTTTGCTAAATACTATTACTACACTACTATACTTAATATACTATTTCAGTATTTGAATTTGTATTGTATTTAATTTATTTGAAATATTTGTCAATCAATTAACAACATATTACCGCAAGATTTAACAGAAATGAATTACTTTGACATGGTCATTCATATTTACTAAACTTCCAAGATCCTTTGAGACTGAATAACTACCATGTGACCTGTATTACTAAAGCACAACATCACTAAATGAAGAGAAACGAACATCTTTCATCTTACCATGTCATGGGCGACTTCAGCAGACGTCAAGCCATACACGGGACACAACTCGCGCTAGACACGAACATTGTTCAGTTACCAGCCTTACAAGATTAAATCAAACCACACCAGAGGTGTACCTATGTGACCCAACAGTGGTACTAACCTTACATAGCTAATTCTTAAACTAGTTTACAGAGTATACCAAACTTGGATTATTACTTCCTACATTACCACAACACGCAAAATGAATCAGCAAAATTTAAAAAAAAAATAAATAAATAACAAAACGCATTATATGGGTTAAAATGTAACATTATCGTGAATTGGATAGAATGAATAATCTTACGGTATCATACCTAAAATAGGATTTGGTTTTGGTAACTTCACTAACTATTGTAGTAAAGTGTTTAAGTGGCCAGCAATGACGAATTTAATCATACTTACTGCTGTAGCCATTCTGAAAATTCACTTTGCTACTTCTGTAACTTTCAAATGGTATTTCTGTAAAATAGAGCTGAGACACGCCGCGAATGGGGGGCTAGTTCAGCCACACAGAAACGGTCATCTAGGTGTGCTCAAATTAGTTAAAGTGTCAGGTGGTTCACCTTTTTTAAAAGGACACTAAAATTGACCAATGCTCACCTGTTGAAACCCACCCCACAACACAAAGCAACACTGTTTACATTTTTTTTTCTTTTTTCCCCCACGTGGAACTTGGGATTGTTTCCGCTGACCCCACTTTTCCGTGTTCTGAAATACATTGTCTTAATGTTAGTCTCACTTTGGCTAGGTAACCCAATCGCTGACACGGTCACAAGTTCACTTGTATTTTCATTTTCATTCGTAGACGACGGTGATCAAATAGCAAGGCTGCTGATTTCGCCGTTTTCTATTTTATAGTGGAAAATAAAAGATATTGGTCTGCATTCACAGAAGACAGTGCTAAATTAATATTTTTCAGTGCTTCTATTGTCTGGGTCTGTTTGTTTCTACTACTTAATCTTGTCGTGTGTATCTGTCCATCAGTCTATGGGTGTGGTTCTGTTTATTTATGTTGTATCCTATCTAGGGCATGCCGTGCTATCTCCTTAATATGCTGTGTCCTTTTATGTTTTGAGCGTTCGCTCGCTTTTAACTCAGGTTTCAGTCCATCCACGTGCCACATGGACTGATTTTTGCGTGAGGATTAGCTTTCTCTATTACTAGTGCCCCTCGCCATCAGGCGAGCCAACTTCAGAGTTATGTGTAATTTACGTCCCTAAGTCAAGGACGAGACGTCTACACTTTAGTCCAACTAACCGCTACTTTGGAATCAGCACATCGGCCGTTTAAAAACGCGCGTTCTTATCCATTCGGCCATGCTGACCTTCATGCTGTGTAGTGTGCAACGATGTCCAGGCGCCGGACACTGCAAGCAAGCGAGGCAAAGTTGCCTAGTCCTGTCCAGGCGCCGGACACTGCAAGCAAGCGAGGCAAAGTTGCCTAGTCCTGTCCAGGCGCCGGACACTGCAAGCAAGCGAGGCAAAGTTGCCTAGTCCTGTCCAGGCGCCGGACACTGCAAGCAAGCGAGGCAAAGTTGCCTAGTCCTGTCCAGGCGCCGGACACTGCAAGCAAGCGAGGCAAAGTTGCCTAGTCCTGTCCAGGCGCCGGACACTGCAAGCAAGCGAGGCAAAGTTGCCTAGTCCTGTCCAGGCGCCGGACACTGCAAGCAAGCGAGGCAAAGTTGCCTAGTCCTGTCCAGGCGCCGGACACTGCAAGCAAGGGAGGCAAAGTTGCCTAGTCCTGTCCAGGCGCCGGACACTGCAAGCAAGCGAGGCAAAGTTGCCTAGTCCTGTCCAGGCGCCGGACACTGCAAGCAAGGGAGGCAAAGTTGCCTAGTCCTGTCCAGGCGCCGGACACTGCAAGCAAGCGAGGCAAAGTTGCCTAGTCCTGTCCAGGCGCCGGACACTGCAAGCAAGCAAGGTTAGGTTCCCTAGTCCTGTCCTGGCGCCGGACACTGCAAACAAGCAAGGTAAGGTTGCCTAGTACTGGCCAGGCGCCGGACACTGCAAGTAAGCAAGGTAAGGTTGCTTAGTCCTGTCTATGAGAGCTGCATTAAGATTGCTGAAATCGGCCGAATGTACGGGAAGTCGCCATCCACTATAAGTTCTGTTGTTGCGAAAAGGAAAGCAATAAAGAAGGCTAATGTAGCGAAAGGCGTTAATGTGCTAACAAAACAGAGGTCGCAAACAATTGAAGATGTCGAACAGTTATTAGTAATTTGGATAAATCACAAACAATTAGATTGCGTTTCTGTTTCGGAGGCAGTAATATGTGAAAAGGTCAGACTGTTGTAGGCCGAACTCATTAAGAAAATGACTGGGACGAATGCTAGTGTACTTAGTGATTTAAAGGCCAGCAGATTATGGTTTGAAAAATTCAAGATGCGCACTGGCATATATTGTGTTACTAGGCACGGCGAAGGTGCACGTCGGACACGTCTGGAGCCGAAAAATAGTATTAAACACTATATTTATTCTCTATAAAATGTGTTTTCTGTGTGCATTTTTGAGTGTCTAGAACGAATTAATTGGATTTGCATTGATTCATATGGAAATAATTGCCTCGGTTTTCGAGGGTTTCGGGTTTCGTCGATTGTCTTCGGGCGGATTATCTACGAAAACCGAGGTTTGATGGAAAAGACCTTGTACTTGTAAAAAACATATAAGGGAAACAATAAGCTGCCATCAGAATTGATAATGAAGTAGGGCAATATCAGACTATTAAAAGGGGTGTGAGACAGGGATGTGTAATGTCTCCAGATCTTTTTTTCCCTGTACAGTGAACGAACGAACGAACGAACGAACTTTATTTTAAAAGGGTAACAAATTGGGCACGCAGGCCCGTCTTACATTCGGCCCTTTCAATCACTCGTCTTCCATTCAACAAATGTGCATGTTACATTGACATAGGGGAAAAAACATTGTCAAATGGATTTTGTAAGCATAAACAATGCATATTACGCATGATACATTCAAATGAGAAAACAAAACAAAAAACATTATCAAATGAAAGTTGTAAACATAAACAGTGCATATTGCAATGTTGTGAGACACATCCCCCATCCACCCTCATATCCCGCAGCCACCACACAACCCCCACCCACCAAACTTCCCCCACCAACCCACACATACCTCCACGCACTCACACAGAACCAGGCAAACA